>JAXGGA010002965.1:0-111141 GCA_038373865.1 Uloborus plumipes
ATTATGAGAACAAGGGAAACAGTGCTATTTTGCTGTTTGCTATGATCTTGGGGCGACCCATTTATTCCCTCCCTTCAAATTGAAGATTGGTGCTGGGGGAGGGGATGAAATGAACCATAAGTTTAAATTCAGATTTTGAATGGAAGTACACTTTGTGAAGTTCGGATTGAAAACGAAACACTTCGTCTGAAAAACAATATATACCTAGGGGGAAAATAATCCTCAAATCAATCCCCAGGTGAGACGTCATATTAGTATAGCGTTAATGGTATATTTGGGTGGGGGAAGGGTTGTACTTTGCCTTGTTATAAGGAAGCCCATTTATCAACTTTAAACAAGTTTACTGTTCATTTTGTATCAAAGAAGCTTTTTTAAACAGTTTGGGGGAAAATGGTTGGGTCAGGAAGGAAGGGAGGGGAGCTGACCAATCTACAAGTTAATGCTAGCTCACTTACCTAGAGTAAAAATAATAGTCAATTCAATCCCCAGGTTAGACGTCATAATAGTACAGCGTTAATGGTATATTTGGGTGGAGGAGGGGGATACTTCGTCTAGTTATAAGGAAACTCATTTACCAACTTTAAAAAAGTTTAGTATTCATTTTGTATCAAAGAGTTTTTTTTTTTTAAACATTTTGAACAGTTTTGAATTAAAAAAGAGTGGTTGTGCGGGGAGGAAGGGGGAGGGGGTGAACCTGACAAATCTATAAGCTCATGCTAGCTCACTTTAAACATATTCATGTTTGTTCACTACTTTTTAGACCATCACAAGCAAGAGAACTTAGTATTTAAATAAATAGAATCTAAAAAATATCATTTTTTTCCTATACAGTTTTATTCAAAAATTCAAAAAAATATGATCCCATTGAGATCCCAATCTAAAAATTTGTACAAACATAGATGAAATACACAAGAATTTTTGAGAATTTTTTGAAAAAAATTCATTATATGTTTTTCGTGAAATTTAAATTTGAAATTTAAATTTCATTTTTTGAAAAAGAAAATTTTTATCAAATTAGTCATGTTGCATATCAGATTAAGCGGCAACTAACGTACTTTAAAATGCCATTTACCAAATCGTTCTATCTATATTTGGTGCCGAGTTATGGTCCCTTTTATGTACCCGTATCCATGGAAAAACGAGGATTTTTCCAAAGTTCAAAGTCTCATAAATAAAAAAAATAATAGAGATAAAAATCCAAAAATTGAGACTTTTGATTACCTCAAGGGGTACAATTGATGAGCCAAATGTGAAAGAAATACAAAAATGTAAGGTAAAAAACGTTGGATCACTTGACATGGAATGACCCATGGGCAAAGTTTCTTTTTAAATCTTTAGTTTTTAATCTGCAATTTCTACGAGAATAGTCTTTTGTTACTTATTTTTGCCTAAAAAAATCTTATTATATTTTAACAAGTTCAACAAATTTATAGTCGACTGAATCTTGTGAGAATTTATACTTTATCATGATGAAGTACTACAAAATATTATCAAATTGAGTTAAAATTAATTTTAAAATTTAAAGAAAAATGCTAAATCATAAGTTATTATTTAAAAAAAATCTTATGTTTTAAAAAGTGGTACAATAAATTTAAAGTCAACCGAATCTTGTCAGACTATATTTCATATCATAATAGAAATAGATAATAGAATATAAATCATAATAGAAATAAATTGGACGAGCTATTTTACATACCTGTCGCAGCACAAAATGTCACCATACAGCATAAAAAAGATCAGCAAAGTAGTATGTAGATTTAAGAGCAAGAATCTGAGAGAGTGTCACGCTTGTGATTCATAAAATCTCAGATTTTTTCCAAAAAATTACCAAATGTTTATTATCTTATTGAAAGACCAAATCCAGAACCCCCCCGTTGTCCGTTTACCTTGCCGTGGTGGGGGGGCTTGCGGTGTGGTGTGTTTGGGGCGAGCTCTTGGGCGGAGTAGTGACACCCCAGTTGCTCAAACCGAAGTTCGGCGGGTAGGGATTTTTCTCCCTCCTTCCCTCATCACACTTACCAAATTTCGGAACAAACCCAAGCCAAGGTGTGTCAACCGTGCCGATGGCTGCGTGGTACCAGGGCCAAGCGGTATCTCATACGGGAGGCTTCAGGGCTAGCTGGCGAACCCTGTCGTATGCAGCCTTACCCCTGTGTAGGGGGGCTACGCAGGGGCTCGACCCCACTTTTCCCCCCAGTTCTCCGGTCCGCTAATGGATACTGAAAATAAAAACCCTCCTCCCCCTCGAGGGGAGCGTCAGAATGTCTCGTTAAATAATCCGAAGTTCTTTTTAATTAAACGTAATGATCCAACTTTAAATCTTTCTAAAGTGTCTCCTTTTATCATCAATAAAGCGCTTGTGCGTCAGATAGGTGAATTTGAATCCGTAAAAAAATTACGCAGTGGCGATCTTCTTCTTGAAATTAAAAATCAAAATCAAGTCAAATCTTTAATGGCCATGAAACAAATAGGTTCGTATTTAATCACCATTTCTGAACATGCCACTTTAAACTTTTCTCGGGGAATCATTTCGGAGCCCGATCTTCTCTATACTCAGGAGACGGAGATCCTAGAGGAGATGAAAAACCAGCACGTAAGTGGAGTGAGAAGAATTACCATCAGACGTAATGGAGAAATACTGCCCACTAAACATATCATCTTGACGTTTAGTACTCCTAACCTCCCTTCACGTGTCAAGGCTGGCTACCTCTCTTGCCCAGTTCGACCATACATTCCAAATCCTCTTCGTTGCTTTAAATGCCAGCGTTTCGGTCATTCCAAGCTATCATGCCGTGGAACAACTGCTTGTGCCAGATGTTCTGAGCCCGGCCACGATAGCAATGAATGTACGAAGGAATTTAAATGTGTCAACTGCAAGGGAGACCATCCCTCTTACTCAAGAAAATGCTCTAAATGGATCCTTGAGAAAGAAATTCAAGTCATAAAAACGACCCAAAACGTATCTTATCCTGAGGCACGAAAAATTGTTGAAGCCCGTACCCCTACAACTGGATTATCTTATGCTGCAGCAATTAAAAAGGTTTTTAAAAGTTCCAGCACACAAACAGAGGCACAAACCCAAATTAATTCTGTTCAAACTAACAAACCCAAAACTACACAAAAGCAATCCAATAGTGCAAAAACTTCTCCGAAAAAACTAAATGAAAATAAAGAAACGCAAATGGTAAATATAAATCCTGCTGAATCACTTTTTTCAATTGTACCAAAGACACAAAATTCGAAAAAATGCACTGAAAAAAAGAAAATTATACAAGCGCGTGCTAAAATTGGAGCTACCTCTAAACAGAGGCCTCCTAAATATTTTGGTTTTAAAAAAGAGGACTTCTTGCTTCCTAACAAGCAAGTAAAACTCACCAAATCACTTCATCACTCCATTCATGACGAAGTAGAGGACGTCGAATTTAAAGAAATTCCGTCATCCGAAGATGAAGGATGGACGGACGTTCAAGCCAAATGAGGCGTCCTTCTTTCTTTTGGCCGTTTTTCCTCCTTTTTCTCTCCATGGCCCTGAACATTCTATCTTGGAATTGTCAGAGTTACTCGCATAATGTCACGGACGTCAAAGATCTTGTCGAAACACACCAACCGGCCATTTTCTGTCTGCAAGAGACATTCTTGTCGCCTGTTGATAGACCGAGGTTGAAAGGTTTTGATATACACCGCAAGGACTGCTTGTCAGGTGACCGTCGTTGTGGAGGAGTGGCGATGCTAATCTCCACTGATTACGCGTCTAGCCAGCTCAACATCAACACGTCCCTTCAGGCAGTAGCTGCGCGTGTTCACCTTCACTCGCTCATCACAGTTTGCTCTGTGTATATTCCACCTTCTTACGATTTGAGAAGCGTGGAATTGCAGACATTGATAGATCAACTTCCACCCCCATTTATCATCTTGGGGGATTTCAATGGCCACAATCCTCTCTGGGGGAGTCCAGACACAAACAGCAGAGGATTGATAATAGAAAATTTTATTGGTGACAACGATCTATGCATCCTTAACAACGGTGAAAATACATATTTCCATCTTCCAACGCAGACTTATCATGCCATCGATTTGTCAATATGCTCACCTTCGATTCTGCCACACTGGGATTTCGAGGTGGAAGGTGGTCTCTACACCAGTGGCCACTTCCCGATCAAGTTAACATTTACTGGACGCTGCAGCTATAATGAGCAGCAGCAAGCCCGTTATCGCCTTGATCGAGCTGATTGGGCAGCATTCACCCAGTTGGCAGAAATAACATCGGAAGTTGTGAACGAAACTGACATTGATGTAGCGGTAAGCCGAGTAACAGACATTATCCTAAATGCAGCGAACATTGCTATTCCAAGAACCACTAAGGGCAGGATCAAATTTCCTAAGCCTTGGTGGAACTCTTATTGTCAGGAAGCCTATAAGAAACAGAGAAAAGCCTGGAACACATTTCGTCGATATCCAACCACGCAACATCTTGTGGCACTCAAACGAGCTCGTGCTGAAGCTCGGAGGATTCGGCGAAAAAGCCAGCGGGACTCGTGGCGTACATATGTCAGCACAATCACGACGTCCACTCCATCTAAAACCGTATGGAACAAAATTAAGAAAATCGCTGGAAATTATAAAACAAGCTGTGCTCCCATTCTGGAGAAAAATGGACAACTGCTATCCGATTTTAAACAAGTGGCCGACTGCTTGGGGACTCATTTAGCAGAAGTCTCTAGGGCAGATAGTTACAGCCAAAAATTTCTTGCTCTTAAAACGCTTAAAGAGCGAAAAGCACTTAATTTTAACTCCATTTCTTTTAAAAAATACAACACAAATTTTACTTTTACAGAATTAAATAGTGCCTTACAAAAAGCCAAAAACACTACACCAGGTCCAGATGATATCCATAATATGATGTTAAAAAAATTAAGCATACCCTCTTTGAACAATATCTTGTATCTTTTTAATAGGATTTGGTCTGAAAACTGTTTTCCAAAACTCTGGACACAAGCAATTGTCGTGCCTATTCTTAAACCCAACAAAAATCCCAATCAACCCGAAAGTTACAGACCAATTGCTCTAACGAGTTGTTTTTGTAAATTGATGGAGCGAATGGTCAACACCAGACTGATGTACACTCTGGAGGTGAACCATCTGCTAGCTTCACATCAAAGCGGATTCAGACGCGGTAGATGCACCATTGACAATCTAATGCTACTAGAAACATCAATCCGAGAAGCATTCCTAAAACGTAAACATCCTGTGAGCGTATTTTTTGACATGGAAAAAGCATATGACCGTACCTGGAGACATGGGATACTCAAAACCATACATGAGTATGGGTTTCGTGGGAATCTACCCAATTTTATCTCCAATTTCCTTAAACATAGAACTTTTCGCGTACGTGTCTAGTCTGTTCTGTCTGATACCTTCATCCAAGAAGAAGGTGTGCCCCAGGGAAGTGTGCTGAGCGTAACTCTTTTTCTCATAGCAATCAATAACTTACTCGAGCAACTTCCTCCTGCTGTAAAGGGTACCATGTTCGTTGATGATTTTCAAATCTCTTTCTCGTCAACAAACATGAGTACCATTGAAAGACAGCTTCAAATAGCTATTAATAAAGTTTATCAATGGGCAGAGGAAAATGACTTTTCGTTCTTAGCTCAGAAAACCTTCTGTATCCATTTCTGCCGTAAAAGAGGTCTTCACCCCGATCCAAATCTTCTCATAAATAATCAACCGATATCTGTAAAAGAAGAAGGAAAATTTCTCGGGATCACCCTGGATAATAAACTTAAATTTATTCCACATTTACAAGATTTACAAAAGAAAAGTACTTTAAAATCAAATATACTTCGAGTCTTGGCTAACACTTCTTGGGGTGCTGACACAGATTCCATGTTAAGAATTTACCGGGCTCTAATACGCTCCAAACTTGATTACGGGTGCCAAATTTATGGCTCAGCCGCTAAAAGCTATCTTAAAACTCTGGACACTGTACATCACCAGGCATTACGTATATCTACAGGTGCTTTTCGAACATCACCTATCAATAGCCTATATGTAATAGCTCACGAACCTTCACTTCACAATAGAAGACTTAAACTTTCTTTAAATTTTTATTTCAAAATCAAACAGAATATAAACCATCCCTTGCATTTATATATTTTCCATCCGTCAAATACAGACTTGTTTTTACGTCGTCCATCGGTCACCCCTACATTTGGGATCCGAATGCGACAAGCGCTTAATGACCTACAAATTAGATTTTGATACCTACAGCACAACAAAACTAATTGAACCATATAATGAAACCAACTTTTCAGTTCTTAACGATTTCAGTACATTTCAAAAAGACACAACACCTGATTCACTCTATCTACAAATCTACAATGATGTGAAGCAAAAATATTCCTTATATACTGAAATTTTTACCGACGGATCGAAAACAGATGATCACGTCGAGTGCGCAGCAATAATAGCTGGTGAAACTATCTCACTAAAATTAAATAAAACTTGTTCTGTTTTCACTTCAAAAATAAAAGCAATAGCCACATCTTTAAAAACAATACCTGAGTCAAATTATAAAAAATGGATATTATACACAGACTCGAAGAGCTCAATAGACGCTCTCATTAACTGCAACAGCAATAGCCACCCACTAGTTTCTCAATCTTTCCATCTATACAACAGTCTTGCTCAAAACAATTTCGAAATTATTTTTTGGTGGATACCTGGTCATGTAGGCATTACTGGAAATGAGGCAGCCGATACGGCTGCCAAGGCGGCAAGTTCCTATGCTGAAAATCTCGTACCGTATGAAGATATTAAAAATAACATTACAGACTGCCTCAACATCTATTGGCAGCATGACTGGGATGGAGAAACGCAAAATAAATTGCACTACATTCAGCCACTGACCAAAGGTTTTAAATCCTTAAGGTCTAAAAGAAGGGACCAAGTCATACTATCTCGGCTTCGCATTGGTCACACGAGATTTACACATAAACATCTTCTTTGCCACGAGCCTACACCTACATGTCTAAAATGTAATGTAAACCAGACAGTGTTCCACATTTTATGTAACTGCCCAAATTTTAACCGTGTACGTTTTAAACATTTTAATAATTTTTATCCATCTTTGACCGAATTACTTGGGGATACACCCCATCCTAATTTGTTTCCCTTTTTAAATGAAATTGGTTTTATATCTCTAATTTAGTGGTTTTATCTTTGTCTTGAGTGTTTTGTCTTTGTTTTGTTATGTATCTGATTTTACTAAATATTGTTAGTCCTTTCTTTCGCTTGTTTAGTTTGGATTTTAAACATCATCTATGCGTGTTTTAAAATGTTTTTAAAATCTTATATGCTTTATGGGTTGTCATCGTTTGGCGCAGTATAGCCTATAAAGGCTCTTGCGCCAGAAAACCCAAAACAACCAACCAACCAACCAAATCCAGAATGTTTTGCTCTAAATTTGAGTTGTTTAGTTTTTATGGATCCCTAAAGGTGAAGGTGCGGCATCAAAAATTAATCGGATTTTCAAGACATGGAAATTGCTGTGAGCCAAAACTCTTACCAGGAACTGTTTAACTCCAATTTTCTTTTTGTATATGGCATATAGAAGGTTGAAACTTTACAAAATGAATGCTGAATTTGTGGTAAGTTGTTGCCGTAAGGTCAGTGAAGGCCCTCAAAACAAGGCATTTTTGACGGTTTTTAGCGTTTTTGAGATCCAAAAACAGCTTGTACAGTTCGGTTGACACGGCAAAAGTAGTGTAGTTTGAAAAACCAGTGTAAGCACTTTAAAATAATGTATAAATCACCGAGGAAAGTTCAACGTACTTTTAGTTGCGTCAGGCCGAAATTTGAAAAATGTCATATTTTACCGATATTCAAACGGTCATAACTTCCTCTGCCAACAACATATTGAAATATTTTTTTCGCCAATATCATACTCTATTCTTTGTCTTAACAGAACAGTTGAGTCCTTTGAGGCGAAATGTGAAAAATTTTTTTACAAAAAATGCACAGAAAAAATAAATTTTTTGTAAAAAAATTTTTCACATTTCGCCTCAAAGGACTCAACTGTTCTGTTAAGACAAAGAATAGAGTATGACATTGGCAAAAAAAATATTTCAATATGTTGTTGGCAGAGGAAGTTATGACCGTTTGAATATCGGTAAAATATGACATTTTTCATATTTCGGCCTTGCGCAACTAAAAGCACGTTGAACTTTCCTCGGTTATTTATACATTATTTTAAAGTGCTTACACTGGTCTTTCAAACGACACTATTTTTGCCGTGCCAACTGAAATGTACAAGCTGTTTTTGGACCTCAAAAACGCTAAAAAACGTCAAAAATGCCTTGTTTTGAGGGCCTTTACTGACCTTACGGCAACAACTTACCACAAATTTAGCATTCATTTTGTAAAGTTTCAATCTTCTATATTCCATATACAAAAAGAAAATTAGAGTTAAACAGTTCCTGGTAAGAGTTTTGGCTCACGGCAACTTCCATGTCTTGAAAATCCGCTTAATTTTTGATGCCGCACCTTCATCTTTAGGGATCCATAAAAACTAAACAACTCAAATTTAGAGCAAAACATTCTGGATTTGGTCTTTCAATAAGATAATAAACATTTGGTAATTTTTGGGAGAAAATCTGAGAGGACATGAATCACCTCATAACGCGAGGCGTGACAGTTTCTCAGATTCTTGCTCTTAAACAAATACACTAACACACTTTTGTTACCCATTTTGTTATCGAAGTTTCCATAGGAACACGTTTGAAACAGCAGTTTATGCCTCGGCAATTAATAATGCATAATGAATGGACAGATAAATAAAATCTTCTTCTGATAATAAATGTTCGGAGCAAACCATAAAATGCTTATTCTGCACAAAATGCGCCCGACTGACTTTTCATTTGCCGTTTCTTCGAACGATGAATCTTGCAAAGGAAAGGCATGAAACGATCAAATTTCTACACTACAACTTGATTTTCGTCCCTTATTCTTACATCCGCATCAAAAAACAATGCAATATATAAAACTATTTCTCTCAAACTAATAATATTGCTTGAAAACGACGAAAGAATACATTTAATCCTGAATTTTTGCGATAACGAACTTTCCGCCATCTCCAGCATTGAAAATAAACATACGGGCCACGTGATCAGCTATAACCTCAAACCCAAAGCGTGAATAGACCCTGTGACTCAGAATATTCAGTTTCGCAGCTTTCAGAGGCACGACAGAGCGAGAAATTTGTTTGTTCCTCTTAAAGAGTATAAAACTTTTTTTGTGCCTTTGTTTTTTGCGGTGCCTTTTAACTTTACAGGTACAAAAGCTGTGTATCTTTTAAACAAAGGAAATTAAAGGTACAATGAGCTTATGCCTTTTATATTAGAGGTACTGTTTTTAGAGTGTACTCTACTTTTTTTTTAAAAGTAATGCGCTACACTACAAACTGCTAAAAAATGTAGCTACTACAGTAGTTTCGCTACTAGTAGCGCGCTACTGCCGACCACTGCTCACGACTACGAATAAATCTTACTGTGACTAATGAACATGGGTAAAAATAAATACGACAATGAGGACAAATTTCCTGGTGAAACAACCTGTTTTGGGATTTACTTTTTGGGGGAAATTATGACCACACTTCATTTTATTGTTTTGATGAAAAAACGGGCATTGAAACAGGCGAGACAGTAGCATGTGTATGTTGTATCTTTCATTAAGTATACTCCTTATTCCCTCAACAGATCTTACTGCATGTATAATGTTAGCCTGGACACAAATGAATGCAACAATGTAGTATTTTTTGGATGCACTTTATGTCCACATTTCAGTTTCATTTTTTGAAACGAGAGTTGGAACAGAACGCACAATAGATAGCGTGAGTATGTTGTTTCCTTGACAATAAGTACTATTATTCCTTATGCTTCACATAATTGTTTTAATTTGATTTTGTTACAAAACATAAACAACAACACTGAGAAGAGATCTTAATAACTCCACCATATCTTGTGCGCCTGGATATAAATGAACGCGACAAAGAGGACTAGTTTCCTCATGAAGCAACCAATCCTGGATGCAGTTTTTGTGGAAAATATGGCCACATTTCATTTTCATTTTCTTGACGAAAAGTCAAGAATTCAAACAGATCTCACAAGTAGGTAGAGCGTGCACGTTGTTTCTTTTTCATTACTGTCTTTTTGATAGTGTACTTATTTTGTTTTATAAATGTTTTGATCGTTTTAAACCGTTTTGGATAGCTCATCCTTGTAGGTTGGTTGTACGCTGTATGAATATTTTTTTTCCTGGTGTTTTTCTTTCTATTCATCCCTTTTCTTATTCCTAAAATAAAAATTAGCACACATTGAATTTATTTAGATTATGAAACAAATTCAAAATTTGTACTGCAGTAATTTAAACATTTCCAATTGAATTATTTTTAAAAGGATACTTAATGCTCCTAGTGTTTAAGAACAAGCTGCTGCCCCACATTTGATATTTTCCGATAATGTCAGCATAAAATTATAAATTGTTATAAGAAATACTGAAAAAAAAAAAAAAAAAAAAACAGTCACTTGGGATTAGCCGACAGAAGCTATAATTTTATTAATTAGCAAAAGCTTATACCGTCCACCTTTCTAGCGGCCAGAAAAGTCTGATTCGGTAGGGAGGTTTCCGTTTCGAATTCCGACTCTGGTATGGATGTACTTTCATGTCCTTGTCATTGCTTCGTGTGAATGTGTAGTAGGGTTGTGAATGGTTGTCTGCCTTATGAACGGGTCTCTATGGTATGTGTGACTGTGGAAGTCTGACTTCACACCAAATTACGGTACAGTTGGAAAAGTGAAGTGGCGCATCCCAAATTGCCAGTCTGTCTGGCACTTAGAGCAGATATTAGTAACGGGCAGCTGTGGTTCATGTTATTTACAGAAGCGTTTCTGAGTTATGTCGGAACCCTCTTTCTGTTATTTTCAGAAACGTTTCTGAGTTTGTCGGAAACCTCTTTCGGTCGTTCGCTCTTACTGTTCCTATGAATTGTACACACAGTATCTTCCTCTATTTTCTTTTTTTTCCTCAGTTGCCCATTACCACAAAGGTTGGATTTAGAATTAACCAGGGCCGTCATTTAGGGAGGTCAGGGGGTGTCAGTTGCCCCCCCCCTCTTCCCCGGCTTTAAGAAATAAATGTATTTACATACAAGTGGGCGTATTTTTTGTTGTTTTCCGATAAAATTGCATGGCTTTTGCACCCTTTGACCCCTCCCCCTGGAAAAACTTGAAATGACGGGCCTGGAATTAACGGAGCCCTTGGCTATTACAAGTATTCTGCCCTTAGTCCAGACTACATTTTCGGCAGTAGAACAGGACATTTTTCATTTTGTGTGTCTTTTTTCCTCATTAAGTCCCTTGTTTTTTTTCCCTCGTTTTTTAATGCTCTATGTTTTCGTATTGTTCTATGGATTGACCTTGTTAGCGGCGTGGATATAAAAGTGATGCAATGACCTCTTTTAAGTAGGATGTATACTGTTGATTATTAAAAATTTCGGGGGGTCTAAGGGTCTGTCTCTGGAATTTATTTTGAAAAATAGGCTTAAAATTCTGCACTTTGAAGCCTTGAAGGAAGAAGTTGAAACTAAAAATATGCGAGGAAAAACGAGGGAAACAAAATCCTCTTAAAAATTTTACATTCGATCAAAATAAAAATGACTTGTGATTCATCAAATCGCTGACATTGACACATTGAGGATATCAAATATTAAATCTGAAAAATTGCTGAAATGTTGCATATTTAACATAGGGTGTCCCAAAAAAACCGAAAGTCGGAATTTTGTAACGCAGACCCTCTTATTTTTTTCCTTTTACATCAAAACAATTGAAGACTTGTTGTAGAAAACACTGTAAGTGCCAGGATGGTCAATTTTTATTTTCTTATGCCAAAACATTGTATGTTCCAATGGGAATCCTGCTGAAAAAACTGAATGTGCCAATCTTTGTTCTGAAGTTTACAAAATAAATCCAAAGATGGCATTTTAAACTTTCATTGTTCTCCACAAATTTTAATGATAAAATTGGCTTATTTCAGAAAGTAGTGGAAAAATAATCAAAAAAATTATCAAATACTTACATTTTCAAACAATGGTAACAAACTTGTGATTGTTGATTGGTAAAAATATGAAAAGAAGCTAAAGTTTTAGTTTTTTGGCTTTTCTGATAATTTTAATTTTTGGCACTTACAGTGTTGTCTACAATAAGCCTTGAATTGTAAAAAAAAGTTTCATGCAATTTTGAACAACGGTAACCCGTGCCGACTTGCGTCCGAAAGTTCGAACTAGCCCTTTTTCACTAAGCCAAATCGAAAAAAACTTTTTTCTGGAATTCAAAATTTCATGTTGATAAAACGCTTCCCCTAGATCCCAACATGTCCCAAAAAATCATTTATCCAAATTAAAAAATATTTAGGTACCCCAAACGAGGCTTAAAATTCATAATTTTCTTCAAAAAATAGCTTTTTTTCTATGTATTTTGTAAACAACGAAAGATAAATTTTAAGAAATTATCAAGAAAAAAAATATGAAGCATAACGTATATAATTAGAGCTAAATATTAGTTTTTTCGCTCATTTTATATTTATTTCTCTCTTAAATTACACAAAATTAAGGTTTTTTCAAGTTTTAAGTTTAACTTTTCTACTTTAAATACCACATTTTTTTACAAATGAAGTTAAAAACCAAAGTAAATAAAGCACAAATTCGGTAGAAAGTACAGCATGTACGCAGTACATACTGTACTTTCTACCTAATTTGCGCTTTATTTACGTTGGTTTTTGATTTCAGTTATATTTCAGCACAAAGCTTATTTGATCATTTTTCATGTGGGGCTAAGTGAAATAGTTAAGTTTACTTGCCTACTTCAAAAGGAAAAAATGTGAATTTTGTTCTAAAAACTTTTGTACATAAAGAAGGAATAATGGTTTTTTGACAATACTTTCGTTGAAATATTATTTTTCATCTTTGGCAGTTATTTTGAACTTTTAAAAAATTTGAAAAATTTTTTACTTCAAAAAAACATGGGCAATGTGAAAAATAAAATATTTTTGTTATGAAAATTTTTCAATTCGACGATAAACAATAATTTTCATGAAATGAATGCGTAAATAAACGAAAAAATAATTATTAACGAAAAATAAACGAATGAGCAAGTAAATGAATAAATAAATTAATTAATGTGTGAGAAAAATAAATGAGTGAATAAAATAGAGAACGAATAAGAAAATGAGTTAATCAATGAGTAAATAATTAAGTAAAAGAATGTAAATGAATTAATAAATGAAGAAATACGTGAGTGATTTAATAAATGAATGAAGAAGTACACGAAGTGAACTATTTCACTTTGCCCCATCCACTTTGCCCCGCGTGCACTTGACAAATTACATTGAACATTAAAAAAAAAAAAAAATGCCTAATTTTAACTAAATAAGGACTGCAACGGATATCAGTAGTTCTCAATTAATAGTTTGGATTTGGATGATAATTACAAAAATCTTATCCTTTTATAATAACAAGAAATATTTTTGAAAAACCGCGAATATTACAATAAAGGTATCAAAGTTTTAAAATGGCTTGTATAATTTTTTCGTTGATCTTTGGAGCTACTTATTTTTTGACAGGAATTAACTATTTGTCTAAGGTCTTAGTTAAAATATTGCTAGACTAGATAGGTTACGCTGCAAGCTGGGAAAATATTTCACCATTTCACTTTGCCCTGCTATTTCACTTTCTCCTACTACATTTTTTTATTATTCATCTGCAAATGCTGTTTTGAAAGTTTGTTCTTCAGTGATTTTGGGACTTGATATTTTCTTTAAGTGTATCTGCAATTTAAAATTCAAATGATGCAATAAATAAATAGAAAAATCTACTATTTAGAGAAATATATAAATTTTATGCCTCGTGCTGGGAACCTAATTTCTTTAAAAAATTTGAATAAATGTTTGTTTAATATCAATATGATTGTCGAAAAGATTTATTGTAATTTCAAAAATTACAAATTATGCCGACTTATGCTTGAAAGTGTAAACTAGTACTTGTGTACTGAGCCGATTTGAAAGAAACGGGGGGAGGAAGTAACTAATTGTTTAATTAGTTACTTCCTCATATCGCACGTTTGTTACCTGTTACTTTATTATTTTGCAGAGAAAACAATTGATGAGTTCACATCATTTAAAAGATAGCCTTTGCTTACTAGGCTCAAAATTGATGATAGTTTTCTCAATGAGAGTCCTTCTCTATGGGCGAATAACACTTAATTCCTTGAAGGAAAAAGGATGGTCTCAGTGTTTAAACCAGTAAATGATACAGCTGAAAGAGCTGTAAAAATGATGCAGGACTGTCATGGTTTGCTAACAGTTGATGAGGAGCAAAAACAATTTTTGTTGTGTTGCGTCCAAGAGCATCGCAATATATACTCTGACTGCAATAAACAAACATTAAAACGATAGTATGTTTAGTAATGTTTATTGTACTGTAATATTGTAGTAAATATATGTTGTAAATAAATCGTCATAGTTTTTTTTATTTATTTATTTTAACTATTTATTTATTTTAAATTACAGATACATTTAAAGAAAATATCAAGTTCCAAAATCGCTAAAGAACATACTTTCAGATGAATAATAAAAAAAAATGTAGTAGTATTTAAAATGGAAAAATTCAACTTAAAACTTGAAAAAACTTTATTTTGAGAAAATTCCGGGAGAAATAAATGTAAAATAAGAGAAAAAACTTATATTTAGCTCTAATTATATACTTTATGCTTCATATTTTTCATCTTGATAATTTCGTTGTTTACAAAATATATAGAAAAAAAGCTATTTTTGAAGAAAATTATGAATTTTAAGCCTCGTTTGGGGCATCTAAATATTTTTTAATTGGATAAATGATTTTTTGGGACATGCTGGGATCTGGAGGAAGCGTTTTATCAACATGAAACTTTGAATTTCAGAAAAAAGTTTTTTTCGATTTGGCTTAGTGAAAAAGGGCTACTTCGCACTTTCGGACGCAAGTCGGCACGGGTTACCGTTGTTCAAATTGCATGAAACTTTTTTTACAATTGTTTTGATGTAAAAGAAAAAAAATAAGAGGGAATGCGTTACAAAATTCCGACTTTCGGTTTTTTTGGGTCACCTTAATTTAACAGTTATTTTAAGGGTAAGACTTGCAATGGCAGTTAGGAACACTGCCTTTGACGCCAATGACATAACTTGATATCCAATATAGGAAGAAATAGATCACTCTTGCGCAAAAAAGAGTACAAAGGTAAGGGAAAAAAATAGTCTTGTAACACGCACTCATTAAAATTATGAAAACACAACTGAAGTACAAAATAGCAAACACGAAATAAATTAAATTATATCAATAAAAAAAGGAAAAAGTAGATAAAGTAGTTAAAATAAATATCTTTGCACAATCAGGAATAAGTTATATTACAATGACAAAAGTTGAAAAGATTCAAAAGTAAGTTTTGTAAAAAAAATGTATTGAGGACAATCATGGGCAAAAGCATTAGTATTCGTAAGTTTGTTACAGCTTTTAAGTACAAACACGTTCTTAACAATGTACAGTCGAACCTCGATATCTCGAATTTGAAGGAAGCAGGAAAAAAATTCGAGTTATCGAAATTCTTTATTTAGCGAGAAAGGAGGGGGACAACTACGAGTATATGCGAAAACAATACATTGAACTTTTAAATTAGAAATACTGTTTATAAATTAAACACTTACTTATACATTTCTTCATTTAAAAAAAGAGTCGATGCTGGTTTGCTTCAAGTTATTGTCCTTTTCCAAATTTGAAATATTGTCCTCTGCTTCCACGATGTCCTGCAGAAAAAGCAAGGACGAAAAGTGTACCCAGGGCACAGAGATTTCGCATGCAGATCCACTTGCAAGGTTCTTCACCTTCTTCATATTTCGTTGAAATATAGTCTTTAAAGAATTATATTTCTTTTGCAGATTTTCTAGAAAAAAAAAGAAAGGAAATAAAATAACATATAAGGCAATAAAGCTGCAAAAACTATCATAAAATGTAGTCAAGCAAAAAGTAAAGGCACTTGTAACTGATTGAATGCTCAGTTAAAATCTTGATTGAAATCAAATTTTCCATCCTCGCAAAAAACAAAGGTAATAAAAAAAATGTTTATTTCCAAAAGATTATCTTTTCGGAGATTTAGTATTATAAAGTAAATAAGTTACGATCAAACTCAGTCTCTGTTTGATTATTAACCGCTTCCCTTACACATTTTTTTGAAAAAAATTGCAAAAAAAAAAAAAAAACCATTTTTAAAATTTAATTTTTTAATACAAGGAAATGAAACAAACAAAATATGTAGGTCTTAACCTGAATTTTTAATTTTTTATAGGTGTAAAATCATTTAGTTTCACCCGAGTTTTCTGGGGATAATAATTACCTGCAACTCATATGAGCCCGAGATAACTTGGGATAATGAGGCAAGCGGTTAAATTGAAGAGGAAATCCTTTGAAACTTTGATAATCTTAGAATTTTATGGTTTTTGAATCAAGTTATTATCTAGAATGACTGCTGCACTTCATATATGAAGGGCTTGGGCGTAAATAGCAGTATCTGACAAAATTGTAAAACTCGAATCATTTGGTGAAAACAATGGTATTTGGGCATATGAGCAGAAATATTACAGGGTTTAAGGATAAACACATTCCTTAATAATGTACCTACACCTTAACCCTATGTACCTTAAACATAATAATAGTGTCTATCAACCAATGAAATTGTTAAATTGTTCTGTTGTAGAAAATTTCACTTGAATTTCATTAACACTTTATATTTTAAGCAAAGGCTGAAAGAGGTGAAATGCTGTAGTTTGTTTACACAAAATTCTGAACTATTTCCTGCAAAATTCCAAGAACCAGACTCAGATAAAATATAATGGATTGACCCCTGAATATCTATTTAAATGTGCCAAATTTGTCATCAAATCCCAAAAAAGCGCGTTATCATTCAGTATTTACATTAAAAATAAAAATTATAATAGGTTTAATTTGGGAAGTTTATTTCCAAAAGAACAAAATTAAAAACAAGCTTTTTGTCTCAACTAACAAATGAAATTGATAGTTAAATTATTATAGGCTGCAGCGGCCAAATCACACCTCATGATTTAGTCAGGCTGAAGCTTCGGTGAAATGGCTGTAGCTCTATTTCAATTCTAAATTAATACCCATTATACAGTGATGGGTTAGCTGTTTAACATTGCTCAATATAATGAATTAGAATAAATTAATCTGAACCTTGATAAATATTGATGCTAGGCCATTTAAAAGTTAATTTGATGATATTATTACAATTTAATACCATATTTATGAGCTTTATGAGCAATAACAGGTTAATTACACAGAATTTTAGTTTAGAATGAGAAAAAAAATAAGAAAGATTATTACTTATTTTTTAACAATGGGTCATTTTTCTAGGAGGCAGAATAACTTAACAAATAAAAAAACTTAAGAGAATAATTTAAGAGAATAAAAAATTCATTAAAAAAATAAAACTCACCTGGAGTAAACAAGGATGAGTGCAGCGGGTATGCCAACTCTAATTTTGTTTTGATCTCATCAAAGGACAATCTCCGCAGAGTCCGATTTTTATAGTAATCGCTTTTTGTGTTCCAAACATTCTCTTTTGGACGCAGCAGATCAAAAAAAAAAAAAAAAAATTCTAATTCCGTGGTCCGAATTTCTTCCGAAGTTTTGTCTTTTTTTTTACTCATAATTTTTCTTTTCTTATTAGGAGGTACCTCCATGTTTTCTGCAAAAAAGAAAAGATTATACATACAAAGTTTAATAATCGGGCTAGCGCATGGTACAGTAGAGCCATACTCTACCATGCCACAAAAATGAAATGAAAAATTCATATAAAACGAATAAATTCTATTGCAGTCATTAGCGAGCACAAAATTTACCTTCTGTAAAATTTATTTCATATTTCCCATACTAAGCTTATAAATATGTGACTTAAAACCAAAGCATCTGGTGAGATTTTGAAATCCCCCTTTCAATGCTTCTTAACGTGGCCATGAAACAGAAATGGATAATTTGACAAATTGGTATGCTTTCAAAAACATTAAAATCCCTACCTTTACCTTATCCTGGGCATGGGCCTAAACACTATTGGTTATGCGTTATAAATTCATTTCGGATAGTTCCTCATTCTATCAAAAGTAACATTCAATAATAATAAAAAAATATAAAAAAAATCAGCCCCACAAAAATTTATTTAGCCTGCATATTTATTTATTCAGATTTGATATGATAATAATTCTTTAACCGAGTAAGCGACCAAAATTAGCTGACACTTTGATGGGGAAAGTAACAAAAAAAAAAAGCCTTAATCAGTGCATTACTGATTTTAAAATTTAAAAGTTTAGATTACGCTCCATTTTTCCAAATTGTCCAACTGAAAAGCTTTCCTGAAATTGATTTACCAAACATAAATTATTAAAGAGGAACATCAGAAAAACTAACTCATGTCTCCCAATATTGTCCATCAAAGGAGCAGAGCCAGAAATTTTCTTTGGTAGGGGATTTTGTTAACTTTTGGGGGAAGGAGTGTGTGGTTTGCTTTGGCCTTTACTTATGATTGAAAAATAACAATTACCAAGTTTTGGGGGCCTCAAATCCATAACCCGAATTTTCTCGTGTCTTTTCATTTACGATTTTTTGGTAGTCCTTCAAGTTTAGCTTTTTTAGAACTACTTCTGCATTCTACTCCAAGCTGTTGACATTTTCAAATATTATAAAATATTTTCTTCTATATGAGTTTTTACATAGTACTAGTGTTCCACTGAACATGAACATACACTGGTCCACGCTAAATTTAACATTCCAATAACTTTATTTTTGTACAGTAAAAAAAAAAAAAAAAAAAAAAAAAACTGGTGGCCCCATGGACCAGTTTTTTTTCTGGAGGTCCGAGGCCAGCTTTTAATAAAAACTTTCGTTGCTCCATTAAAAATTTGTTTTCGAACATTTATTGATTTGGCAAGTAGATTGGCGAATTTGGCAGGGTAATTATTTCGACATATTTAACGAACTAGAAATCGGCTAGAAACACAATGCTTTCGAGAAAGCTACTATGAAATAAAGATTTATAAGTTTTTTAAATAAAAATATGTTATTAGAAAGTCACCTGAAGTTATTTTCATGAGTTCATCCATGCTATAATACGTCTCCATGTGCATGCCGATATCGCTATAGACGGCCATATTGTTTTTTGACGTCATCAGGCTAAAGGATTGCTGTCTTCTGATTGGTTAATTTTGCCAGAAAGTTGAAGTCCATGCAACTTTTTGACGAGGAAGGAAAAAAGTTGGAGCGAATACGTTGGACTCTGAAAAGCAGTACACACGGGGATTTTCCGGTCGAAATTGCGCAATCGCGGTTGAAGCGCATCAAAGTTGTAGTAAAGTTGAAGGGATTTTGCTACGTGTGATATGCGCTTTAGAAGTCTCCTCCGTCATATCTGGACGAGATTCGATGAACCTTCGTAACACATTAGCAGGGGATAAGGCTTCTTTGCTTGTTGGTTTTTGGTGAGGGATGATGCAGGTCTCTTCTTCATCCTCTTCAGAAAGTGGATCGCCAGCGGTGATTTGAGATAAAATTTCGTGGTCTTCCCACTAACCACACACGGCTACTTCTTCGTCAACATTTAGAAAGTCTTGGAATTCTACAATATCATTCAAGTTCATCAGTTGAAAGAGTCGCTCCCAATCTTTACTGGACATATTCCTTTCAATATTATCGTTCAGATCACATTCGGTGACGTCCTCTTCGTTCTTAACGAACCCAGCCTTCTTAACGCAATTTTTAACTGTTGAAGAAGTAACACCATTCCATGCTTTATCGGTCATCCTCTTAGCGTCTAAAATTCTTACTCCAGAAGACTTGACTCCATCATCAATTTCGGCCAAGAGTTTTTTTACCACTTGATGTCGATATTTGACCTTAAAGCTCTGAATAATGCCTTGATAGAGAGGCTGTAACTTTGATGTCGTGTTCGAGGGAAGAAACTCAACCTTTACGTGATCCAATGTCGGTATGATGCTATGACCTTTACAGTTGTCGATAAAAATCACAATTTTCCGTTTTTCTCTCTTCATTTTCTTTTCCAGTTGTTTCAGCCAATTTTCGAAAATCTTGGGATTCATCCGCGCTTTACGATTAGAATCGTAAGGAAATGGGAAAGATTTCACGCCTGAAAAGCACCTCGGTTTTGCTGATTTTCCTATCATTAGCGGTGGCAGTTTTTCACTTCCATCCATGTTTGCACAAAACAGCAAAGTTATGCGCTCTTTGCTTCTTTTGCCCGCTTCTCCTTTTATCGCCATAGTTTAACCAGGAGTGCATTTGAAAAAAAAGTCCGGATTCGTCCGCGTTAAAGACTTTTTTTTCCTCGTAATTTTGCAGTATTAAGCGTAGTTTCTCTTTTTCTTCTACGCAGACTTCCTCATTAACAATTGCACTTTCGCCGCACAACTTAAGAAACGTAATGTTGTTACGGTGTTTGAAATTCTCAAACCATCCGTTGCTTCCTTTAAAATTTAGATGGCCCAATTCCTTAGCAAATGCTTTGGCCTTCTCTTTTATTAAATTTCCATTCAAAGGGATGTTTTGTGCTCTGCATTGCGTTATCCATACCATTAAACACTTTTTTATGTCTTGAAACTCACTAACTCTTATTCTCTTTCGTTTATCAAATCCATTGCTACACTTTTCTAGAATAGCTTCTTTATTTTTCAATATTTTTGATAGCGTACTGCTTGGAATTCCAAACTCTTTAGCAATTTCGTTTTTCTTTTTGATACCTTTTTCCTCTTCAAGAACTCGTTTCTTCTCCTGAATAGAAAGAGTGTTTAATTTTCGCTTAGTTGCCATAGCTAGCAAGTCATTCGTACAAATCCAGAGAAAGTTATCTGAACGGATTCTTTTCTACCACTGTACAAGACAAGGAAACAGAACGGAATGAGACTGCCCAGCAGGGTACTGAAGCCACAAGCAGCCATTCCCCCATACTTACCTCCCACGAGAATTTCCCCTGCTGCAGGTGCGTGACCGAAGAATAGAAAGCATTTGGGAAGAGATTGACAATTACAGGGATGAAAATCTTCCGCGGATCCGCGATGTTCCGCTTTTTGTATTTTTTCTTTCTTTCCGCGATCGAAAAATTAATTTTGCATCAAGTTTAGAAAAAAAATAAAAATACACTCGCTGTTAAAATGAAGCTTAAAATAAGTTGATTTAACGTGGTAGAGCCAAAATATCAAAACCACCAATATTTGCTGTTTCTTTCCAGTAGTAAATAGGGAAGTTTTCGATTTTTCAATTTTATTTTTATATGATAGAGCAACATACATGAACATCAACGGCGAAAAAATTTTTGCGCTGCGACAAGTAGTTTTTTTTTAAATAATTTTTAAATTTCAAGCGGCTGTGACGTCACTGGGCATTCGTTGGCGCTTTTGAACTTTCCACTAAGGCGAAGAAAGAGCGAGAAGCTTTAGATGCGAGGAGCTCGAGAAACCGGTTTCTCCGGCTTCCGCACTGTTGTTCGCTCTGCACTGCCGTAATTTTTTTTTCTCGCCAAGTGATGCGTTCTAAAAATTTGACTACGGATTTCACCAAAAAATATCAAAACAATCACCCCTAGCAGGGTATTGGATTGCTCTTTGATAAATCCAGTTTTAAATAGTGAATTAGTAGAATTTAAGGTATTGATTACGGAAGGAGAAAATACCGCAATGATACGATAATATAGCAAAAATCCAATTTTTATGGATGAAAGGCTGAAAGTTACTGCCATCTGACGTCACGGGTTTCGGTTTCAAGGCGCGCTTTTTTTGCGCGTGGGTTTTTAAAAAAATCATTAAGAATCAACCGCTGTGTTTTAAAATTCGGCAATAGTGAATTTTTGTGTTTTGTAAGCCTCTTAACAATATCTAGTAGTTAAAAAAGGGATATTAAATAGGTCACAACTACCCTATTATCGGCGAACTATGTACCGTAAACCGGGGTTACTTTGATACAGGGTTCGCATATTTTGTATTGTAGCACCCTCATTTTTCAAGATATTTCAACAATTTTTGAACGAAACGATAGCTTAACATCTCAGCTTGAAATTGCTGTTTGAAATTCTTCGATATATTGAATAGGGAGGGAGGGGGGTCATTTGTTTTTTGTATTAATGTTACCCCACCATCCGGGGTTACTTTGTAACAACGTGTTTTCTCCATCTAAAACGTCTGTTTCGGTGGTTTGTAACAAAGTAACCCCATCCAAAAGATAGCCTGAGTTTTTTTTAATAACAAAAATCAATTTTTCCATTATTTTTTTTTGTTTAAAAAGCTGGATTTAAATGAAAAGTGGTTCCTACCACTCTAAGCATGCTAATCTAACAGGAATCAGGTTTGAATCAAATTGAAAAGAGAGAAATTCATAGAAAACTTCTTTTATTATAAAACATCAGTTGGAAAAAGCTTGAAATCACATCTAGCGTGTTTTTTAAATGTAAAACCACAATGTTTTTCTTAATTTCGACAATAAAAAATATCAAGGTAACTTCACTTGATTAGAATAAAATAAAACTTAAACTAGAAGTTGAAAAGAATAGATTCAAAAATTACAAACGCTCGAAAAAAACTTAAGAATAAGGCACAGAAATCACAAACTTTTTAAAATAAATGAGGCGCTTGAAATCTTTCTCATATCGTGAACATTATCCAAGGTGCACTCAACTCATAGCAGTCTTTGATTTATGGCTTCAAGTCAACTGAAAACAGTACTTTCTCTCCAGGTATGATCCTTGGGATTCGAATCCGGCAACAGATGCGGCTAGCATTAAACCACAGCTTATCCTCTTCTTGTGGCCACGTCCACCACTTTCCAGATTTTTTCATGCATGTTACTTCAAACTCTCCATCCTCCTCTTGTACAACTTTCCCCGGGTATTTCCGTCCACCGTAAACTACAGCTACATAGTCCCCTTCAATCAAGGGTTTCTCCATCAGAGTCGGCAGCAAACGGCTGTCTATGGGGAGTAGATCTTCTTCATCTGACATATCTGATTCGAAATTGAGAGGGCTTTCATCGCTTTCAGCATATGGCAAGTCATCACTGTTCAGACTACCAGCCGTGGAGCACTCGGATTCATAAGAGGCACGCCTGGTTCTTTTTTTGCCCTTAGGTTTCACATTTTGGCCTTTCCCCTTCTTTTTCTTTGAAGGAACAGCTGGAACGTCTTTGGGATCCTTAAGATCATCCGCTGTAATGCCCTTCCCAGCTTGGATAATCAGCTTTTTTTTGCGTGGCTTTTTTGCAACACACTCAGTTCGAATATTTTTTAGGTGTTCGACAAAGCTTTCATGAATCTTGTCCTTGAAGTCGGACTTTTCACAGACAGAGTCACTTAACCTTTCGAGAACTTTATTTGGATCCAATGGGAAAATTCCACATTTTCGGAATCCTGCTTGTAAGTTGGTGTTGCTCCGAGGTTCCAGGTTTTCTAAGGTGGTTTTAAGTAATTTGGGGAACATATCCTTCGGCACTGTCCCGCACCTTCTGCCTTGAGGAGTCACTTTCCACGCGTCCAATGTTTTCCGCCATTCAACCTTTAATGGCCTAAAAAATGCCACATCTAGTGGTTGCAGAAGGTGGGTTGCATTGGGAGCAAGAGCTACGAAGACAATGTCATTTTCTTCACATTTTTTGATGACATCAACATTGAAATGAGAAGATAAATTGTCTCCTAGGAGAACCTTTTTTCCCTGTTGCCTTCTAACGAATGGTAAAAAGTGGTTTTCAAACCAATCAGCAAATATGTAAGAATCGATCCATCCACTTTTAGAACGATGGTACCTGCAACCTGGTGGCCCTCCTTCAGTCCAAGTGTTATAGACGTTCTCTGCTCGGTAGATGACATATGGTGGTACCAAATCTCCAGCAGCATTCCCACACATCATTACTGTGGTACAGGCTTTTGTTGCATTTCTTATAAGTTCAGGGTACTTGGTACCTCTTTTCACAAGTACATTTGGGCATCCTGGGTCATCCACAAAATTTGTCTCATCATAGTTGTAAATATTTGAAGGTGGTACCCCCTCAACCTCTTTTTCCAAATGTTTGAAATAGTCTTCAATCACAGTCTTATCCACAGAGGCACGGCTCAATGATATGTTTTTGGCCGCTCTTTGAGAGATTTCAGGATGCCTTCCCATGAAAAGCTTGACCCAGTCACTTCCAGGTAGGTTATATTTGAAAATGGAAACATTCCGGCCACACTTCTCCAGGTAAGACTTGACAATTACTTTGAGGTCATTCACGCAAAGAGGAAAGCCATAGGTTGCTACTGCCAGGATGTGACCAGTCAGAACCTCCTCTTCCTCACGGGAGAACACTGTTGGACGACCTGGCGACTTAAGGCTGGCTAAGACTGAGGCTTCTTCCGTGGCTGCTTTTTTTTTGGTGCTTCATGTATAATGCTATAGTTGCAACTGGAATACCGTATCTACAACAAACAAAAAGATACCTGTATATATCAAGAAACACATTTCCATTAGAGATGGAACGAAGCTTCGGCCGGGCCGAAGCTTCGGCCATTTTGCCGAAGCTTCGGTCTAGCCGAAGCATGAGTTGTGATTCGGCCGCTTCGGCTGCTTCGGCCTGAAATTTATGCAGCAAATTTTCTGTTACAATTGTTATCATAAGATAGTCTTTTTAACTCAAAATTGTTTCTCATGATAAAGCATAATAGAAATTTATATTCAATTAAAAATATGTGTGTATTGAACATTTGAAGCCAGAATGCATTCAATAATTAATAAAATATTTATTAACAATATGTTCTTTTAAATATTACATTTCGTTATATTTGTTCAAAAAAACTTTAGTTTTAAAATAAAAGCTATATAAATGTACTGCATTGAGTCTGATTTTTATTTCCCCCTCAAGTAAAGATACTTCTTTTCCAAAAGAAGAAAAAAAAACTATTGTATACTAAAGTTTACAAATAGCTTTGTGCTATTGATGTAGTTTAGAAAATATCAACGTAAATAAGGCACAAATAAGCAGAGATACTGCAGACACATGTTTCGGCGTTACAAGGAACGCCTTTATCAGTGCAAAAATGTTGAGCTTATGGATGCACAGATATCCGACAAAATCAACGGAAACAGAAGCGAACAGCTTAAAAAGCAAACATATCGGATTACCCGAACACCAATAACACCCCTTTCGCCAATTTGGCTTAAAATTTCCGTTGCTTTTGTCGGATGTCTGTGCATCTATAAGCTCAACATTTTTGCATTGATAAAGGCGTTCCTTGTAACGCCGAAACACGTGTCTGCAGTATCTGTGCTTATTTGTGCCTATTTTACGTTGATATTTTCTAAACTACATATTGTATCCTCTTTGTTCGTAAAAAAAAGAAAACAAACAGGCAAACAAATAAAAAATAAATAAATACAAAATAATCCTGGCGCCTGGACACATACATACCTGCAAAATATCCCTTGAAAGAATAAATCCTTTCCTCCGCCTTGTCTAGACATTCTTTTATGCAATGGCACTTTACTTTATTTTTGTTCATAGGTGTAAAGAAAAAAAACCTCCCTCCCCCCCCTTTTTTTTTGACAATACTCAACCTTGGAATGAATAGTTTCTTTGAACTTGTGACATTATTAAATAATCCTCTTAAAAAAATACCAAAATGAAAGACAAGTAAAAAAGAATGCATGATACTATTTTTTCGAATTCACCAAAAACTGAAGCATTTTGCATTAAGAATATTAAGATATTTCTAATATATAACACAACGTATATAAATAGTAATAGATTGGGTAGTTCTATGGTATATTACATGATCATATCAGTTGTTTTATTATAAAACATCAACTGAACTGCAGACTGAGCTTTTCATGTTCCAAGTAGAGCTTCCTACTACTAATTTACAATACAAAAATAGTAATGTCGTCTTTTCTTGTACGAGCAGTACAAAGCAAAACAAAACAAGAAAACTTTTAATTTGTGAAATTAATTTAAGAATAACTCAGTAAGCTGAAAATGTTGTGTAATACTAAGAACATTAAAATAAAAACAACCAAAATAAAAATAAACGTTAATTAATGAAATCAATTTAAGGATGCCACAGTAAGCTGAAAATATTGTGTAACGCTAAGAATTAAGAATATTAAAACATATGGAGAAAAGTATAAAACTCTACGCATTTATTATGCATTTAATCCAAAAACTTCAATATGTGTGCCAGCCGAAGCTTCGGCCGAAGCTTCGGCCATTAGTTGGCCGAAACTTCGGTATTCGGCGCTTCGGCCAAATGCCGCTTCGTTCCATCTCTAATTTCCATGTCAACATAAGAGGTTAAACTTACTTTTCAGCAGCAGCTCTGATTGTTATCTGACGTTTGAGACATTTATCCACAGCTTCATACAATGTTTCAGCACTGTAGTTGCGGTAGGCACGTGCCCCAAGCTTACGAACGTATTGTCGTGGCATTTCAAGTCATTAAACTGCGAAAAAATACAAAAAACATGATGTTCTAAAGTAACCCCATGGCCATGTTCAGAATTCCCCATGTATCAAAGTTACCCCTTTAACTTGTGTTGTTTTATGTTTTAATCCATAGTAAATCGTAGAATTGAGTTATAGAAATAAAAAAAAAGACAAAATCATCTTAAATAGTTGTGTAATCAGAAAATAACTCACCCAAATTCAACAGGTTGCTCAGTTGGTGGCACCAGAAGAGGTTACGACAACAAATTGAAAACAGCTGATATCAATGATAACACATAAATCAGTGTTGCGAAAAATATTTTTCTGTTTCAATCGATTGGCGATGTCAGCGCACTCTGATAAGTAATTCTTGAAACTTCGACACCACCAGGGTGTCGCTAGTTGTAAAAGTAAGCCCGCCAGAACGGTTCAAAAATAAAACACAGGTTTTTATAAAGTTACCCCGTCAGTCTAAAGTAACCCCGGTTTACGGTACTCTATTTTGGCATGCTGCCAAAAACATCAGTTTGATTTGTAGGAGGTAGAAATTAAGAAAGTTCAGCTAAAATATTCGAGATCTTTGTCAAAAAATTGTGAAAATTATCTTGATCTTTAAAATTTATCAAAATAACTAAAGACTATGCAATACTAATTAGAAAATTTGTTTCTTGAGATACACTTGTCTAATTCATCAAAAGTTGCACCCCCCTCTTTTTTCTGCATTGTTGTGAATGACTTAAAAATAAATAGTGAATGAGCAATTACGAGCTTTTAAAAATATTTACTTTCAATTTCAGGGCGCAAATTAAGAGCAAATCTTGCATGACTAATTTAGCAGAATATGGAAAAAAAATCTATCCGAATTTTGTGTCGCACAATTTTTCCTCCTTTTTGACTTCGAGCTGTTTTCATCCCTGCAATTACAAAAGGACAGGAATGTTGGAAATTGTTGAGTTCAATAGAATGGAAACAAAGCATGCACGTTTGTACTCACTTTGGAGCAAGAAAAAAGAATCCAAGTAAAATAGAAAAACATTTCGAGTTATCTAGGGTTTAAAACTGAAGATTTCTAGTAAACAAGGTTATTTTAACATTGACAGTATAGGATGTTGGAAGGGAAAAAAAAATATTCGAAATATCGAAAAATTCGAGGTATCAAGGTTCGACTGTACTTAAGGACTACACAAACTACGAAATGTAAAATAGTTCTTAAACATGAATGAATGATGTATTTTTCTTTATTATGGGCGATTCTCTGTAAACTGGTAATTTGCTGTCCGGACCCTGTATTTTAAAAATAATAAAGTGTAATAAAATAATTATCGCTCTTAATACAAGTGAAGCATTAATACTCGGTGGCCTAATTGTATTTGGAGCAATAACAATTTGACTTTTTTTTCTAGAAATTATCTAAGTGCTAAAACCAGTCCCCTGGCTGTCCCAATCGTATTGTCTAACACTTCAAGGTAATATTCCAAAAATCCTATCAACACTACATACATTTGGCAATTATTATCTAAAAATAGAATAATGCAGCTATATTTTTTTCATGATATAAGGTCTAATTACGTATTTCTAAAACTTAAAATTGTCATGTAAATTCTGTCCGGAGATTTTTCAAACAGTCCCCTGAGTCAAATTCAAAGCTCCAATAGAAAAAAATCTGTTACTCTTGCAAATGTTTTTTGACGTGAAGTTTAAAGCAATCAGTGTGAATTTGCTGAAATTGCTGAGAACGGTGCTGAAACGATACTTGGTTTAGTTTGAGAGCCACATTTATGATGAAAGTATGCATCAGGGTCGTTGCGAAAACAGTCCTCTGGGAAGTGATTTCATTAATGTCAATTAGTTTAATTATGAAACATATTAGTTATTATGTCCACGATTTGTGCCTAAATTTATAGGTAGTCTCGTAACTGATTATGTTCCAATAGTTTTGCAGATATTACAAAGAGCAAAAACACAGTCACCTGGCACAGTCCCCTGCCTAGTTATACCAGGCGGGGGACTTACCCCCTATCATGATTTGTCAGAAAAACACAAGCTTCAATTGGCCGTCTTTCAAACCAAAGTAATAGATTCATTTTCTGAGCAATAGTAAAATAATTATACGGACATTTTAAAAAACCTTGCCCGGACAGATTTCGTGTGAAAAATGACGAGTTTCCAGAGAATCGCCCTTATACATTATGAGATTTTTTTAGTTATTAGCCTGCATTTAGCATATAATTTCTCTTTCTTATGATTATGACTGACAAATGTTCAAAAATATCAATGAATAAAATAAAATGAAATAAATAAATAAAAACGCTTAAAAATTTAAATTTTTGATTTGGGAAGATTTCTGTGCTAAAAACCATATTTTGTTAGAAAAATTTACTTTTCACTGCATTACCTAAGATATAACGATTGTCTTTTATCTTGGTCTCTCTTAGCCAATTAGCTTAGCCTAATACGCCAGATTTTGCGAAAAAGTAGTTTCTAGAAAAATTATTTTTTAATACAATAAGCAATAACATAGAATTATATTATTTATAGAATGAAGCATAGAATATGAAGCAAAGGGATGCAAGTGCCAAAATTAAAAATTTGGAGACAACTAAGGCAAATAGGAGAGGAGGTAGGAGAACCTCTGATATATTTTGTGGCAGGAGATGATACTAGCCCTAGTAAATGCTGATCTATAGCATGACTCAGAAAACTTTTTCCAATGAAAGCCTACCTAAGGTTTGATCTTTAAACGCGTTTATTCAAAAACTTGGAATTTTTCCGTTTACATACATTTGCTTCTCATTGCCTTATACAAAATCGCATGATTTATGATTCCACACGTCTCTGAATCACTATTTTAGTGATGCAACTAGCACCGGAGGAGGTCAGGATAAAATTTGGCGCACCGGGTGAGGGGGGGGGGAATTACTCCCCTCAGAGGCCTTTCATTTAACATTATCGGCAATCCAAAAGACTATTTCGACTAAAAAAAATTCGTTCTACCCAGCACCTATTGCGCCAGAATAACCGTCTTCTGGCTGGGTTAAGGCCTGGTTTCCAAAAATGCGTTTTCCGACGAACAGGTGTGCGTTGCCCTTTTTTTTTTGCAGCGGAGGACGGAACGGTGTGATCCATGCTTGTTAAAGGCCCGGTTTCCTAGGAGGGAAATCGTCGATCTGCGGCGAGGCGACAGGCGTAGCAGAAAACTTGGTTCTTCTGCGCATGCGCCTAAGCCCAACATCGACGTCGCTTCAAGTCACGCCGATATCAGCTCCACTCTGATTTCGACGACAGCGTCAGCAGCGACGCTGAACTACTGACTCGCGTAGCTCTGCAGCTCCGGCTAAAAAACTCGTTTGGTCACTTTTTCCCCGCGCAATTGCCGTCGCCTAGGAATCCACATTGGCGCGACTGCACGCCGTGCTTCAGCTTGGCGAGGCTTCACGCCGTGACGGGCAGCAAATAACGCTGCTTAGGAAACCGGACCTTAGATTCCACCGTCGTGCTGTGCGTCGCGTCGCCATGGCGGAAAAGGAAGAAGTTGTTGATGAAGAAAAGTTTATAGGGGCGATTCTCTGTAAACTGGTAATTGGCTGTCCGGACTGAGTATTTTAAAACTAATAAAGTGTAATAAAGTAATTATCGCTCTTAATACAAGTAAAGCATTAATAATTTGTGGCCCAATTGTATTTGGAGTGATAACAATTTAATTTTTTTTTCTAGAAATTATCTAAGCGCCAAAACACAGTCCCCTGGCTGTCCCAATCCCATAGTCTGGCTGTTAAAGATAGTATTTCTAAAAACCTATTAACACTACATAAATTTGGCAATTAATATCTAAAAATAAAATAATGAAACTATATTTTTCTTCTGAAATAAGGTATAATTACGTATTTCTAAAACTTAAAATTGTCATCTAAATTCTGTCCGGAGTTTTTTCAAACAGTCCCCTGCACCAAATTCAAAGCTGTAACACGAAAAATCTATAACTTTTGCAAATTCTTTTTGGCATGAAGTTTAAAGTAATCAGTCTGAATTTGCCGAAATCGCCGAGAACGGTGTTGAAACGCTACTTTACTTAGTTTGATAGCCGCATTTCTCTGCTTAAAATGAACAGTGGCATATCTGCAAAAATCGATTTTTTTTTATTACATCAAAAAATTCAATTTTTTTTTTACTCTTTCTTGTGGTAATATCGGCATATCTCTAGTTTCAAAATATGGCGCAGCAATCGGTAGTGTCGTTGTGCATAGTTATTATTTTGGCGCGCTTCTACTAGTAAACAACGACACAGCCGCCATTGCGTCAGTTCTGAAGAAATTGCTTAGAGGAGGAACATCTATGTCTCTGTAAGCTGATTCGGCATAAGTACCCTTAATACCATTTTACTTCAAAATACCGTTTTACTGCAAAAACTTTGAAACGCTCTAGTGAAAAGTAGTGTTTTGCAAATATGCCACTGTTCATTTCAAGCAGCGATTTGTGATGAAAGTATGCATCAGGGTCGTTGCGAAAACAGTCCTCTGGGAAGCGCTTTTATTAATGTCAACTAATTTAATTATAAAACATATTAGTTATTATGTGCACAATTTGTGCCTAAATTTATAGGTTCCATTAGTTTTGCAGATATTACGCAACAAAGAGCAAAAACACAGTCACCTGGCACAGTCCCCTGCCTAGTTATACTAGGCGGGGGACTTACCCCTATCATGATTTATCAGAAAAACACAAACTTCAATTGGCCCTCTTTCAAACCAAAGTAATAGATTCATTTTCTGAGCAATAGTATTATAATTATACGAACATTTCAAAAAACCGTGCCCGGACAGATTTCGTGTGAAAAATGACGAGTTTACAGAGAATCGCCCTTATATATAAGTGTAGTCCTTTATTACAAGTGAAAAAACCACGTGTTTGATTTTGGTTTAGCGCGATCGACTCGGAAATTAAAAAAAAAAAAAAAAAGCTTCGTCGGTTTGTCAGATCGGTAACAGTCAGAGCCCTGTACCCTGTAGAGTCCCCCCAGAGCAGAGTACAGTACCCTGTTTTATTTACGATTTCCGGTAAAGGTTTTAAGGATGTTTTGGCCAAGCAAAGTTGCTAAAAATGATGCATTGGCCAATATAATTTATTAATACCTTAAAATTTTGAAGTAATTTTTTCGTTTAAATGCTAGCTGAAAAAATGAGTAAGAATCAAATTAGAACTGATTAAAAAAAGGAATCTGCAACATATTAAAAGCACAATTTATTTTAACCGTGCTTTTATTCTCTTCATTGAACTGATTTAAATGTATTATTACTTGAAATTATGAAGATAGAAAAAAGTGCTTACCTGAGGGTCAGAGCAAGCTTTTGGCTGGAGCTAATTGGTCGCCTGTGCCTGTTGCAGGCTGCACTACGGATTTCTGGTGCTATCAAATCCAACATGAAATTAAATAGCTCCGGAGTAACTCGGAAATACTCCCGGAATTAGGTAGTGTTTGACATTAAATGCCTCTCTTCGAGGACATTGTAGCACCCTTCCGTTTCCCTGTCTCCAAACATCGGGTCTATTTCTTCCCAAGGAACCATCTCCATTTCAACAAATTCTTCAGTTTCTTCCTCCTCAAGGGGTAGGCATAATAATAATTTCTTGCAAATCGTGCAATCCATTTTCGCGTATAGTGCGAACAGCTATCTCGATCTCCCGCGCTTCTTCTTCTGTAAACTCGATCTCCCGCACTTCTGGAATCTAGTTTGGGCAGTTTTTCGTGCGCGACTGACGCCGTCCGGTGCGTTGTCTAGGAAACCACTCTTGCGCTGCGGGACGCATTTCTCCCCGTCGAAACGGACACTGACGTCATCGACGCACAGCGGAGCGGGGAAAACGCATCCTTGGAAACCAGGCCTTGAATGGGTAACCGGCAACGAAAACGGAAATAATTTTTTCTGATGATTTTCGTAGATTTTTCTAAAAAATAAAGCTAAAAAAAAATTGAAAATTTTGGCAGTTAGCCTATATTCTCCCTTACTCCCCCCCCCCCCACAAACATGTGGGCATAATACTTAAATAAAATTTAAAAAAAACTGTAAATGATACTCTAATTCTGATTTTCGTTTTGATTTTGCAAAACTTGAGGTTCTAGATTTAAAGGTGTCCATCAAGTTGGGGGGGAGGGGGGGGGGCACGTGCCCCCCTGACGCTACGCTTATGATAGGAAGACGTTTGAAACAGCAGTTTATGCCCCAGCAATTAATAATGCATAATGGATGGACAGATATCTTCTTATGATAATAAATGTTCAGGGCAAACCATAAAATGCTTATTCTGCACAAAATGCGCCCGACTGATTTTTCATTTGCCATTTCTTCAAACGATGAATCTTGCAAAGGAAAGGCATGGAACGATCAAATTTCTACACTACAACTTGATTTTCGTTCCCTATTCTTATATCCGCGTCAAACAAAAATGCAATATACAAAACTATTTCTCTCAAACTAATAATATTGCTTGAAAACGACGAAAGAATACATTTAATCCTGAATTTTTGCGATAACGAACTTTCCGCCATCTCCAGCATTGAAAATATACATACGGGCCACGTGATCAGCTATAACCTCAAACCCAAAGCGTGAATAGACCCTGTGACTCAGAATATTCAGTTTCGCAGCTTTCAGAGGCACGTTCAGCGAGAAGTTTGTTTGTTCCTCTTAAAGAGTATAAAACTTTTTTTGTGCCTTTGTTTTTTGGGGTGCCTTTTAACTTTACAGGCACAAAAGCTGTGTATCTTTTAAACAAAGGAAATTAAAGGTACAATGAGCTTATGCCTTATACATTGGAGGTACTGTTTTTAGAGTGTAGTTCGCAAACAACACACATTTCATCCAACGATTTGTCTGCTCTGGGTATGGCTTTCTCCCAGACTTTCCGCAACTTTTCATCGGATGGAACACGAAATACAGAAAGTTTGGGAACATTTTTCTTCTTGTTATTGTTTCCGGTATCACAACCAGGCACAAAACAGTGAATTCGACGATAACTTTTTGGCTTTTCCATTTAAAACACTTAGTTTACATCCATTTAAATCACCGCTGCCAGGTGAACAACCGTTGAAGTTCACTTCGCTGCTTGATAGAGCGCCATCTAGTGACGGCTTAAAATCGAATACGTCAGGGAACATCGGTGAACAGTGGGAATGGCGCACTATCTATTCTAGGTTTTTTTCCTTTCGAACATAAATTATTACTGAAAATATTAAATATTTTTTTTGTTTACCTTTAACATGAATTTGAAATACTTAGATAATATATGAACTTTTTGTTCGAAAATATTGCACTTATGTTTTCTTAACAGCAAAGTTGGTAAACTAATTATAATTATTATCATTTTGTTTTATGAATTTGGAAGCATTGAAATGTGATTATCATTTAATAACTACTACTTATGTATTCAGTTTTGTAAATACCTGGTAGTCAAGTTTCAGTTTTTTAATTCATTGTTTTTTTTATTTTTATCCATTGTATCTAAAAAGTAACAAAATTTAAACTTTTGATAATTCTAAAAACTAGAATTAATGATCAAAAGTAGTTTTCTTGTTAGTTTCTCTTTCAGTCTCAAAATTTTGCTTTGTTAATGAAAAACAAGGTTTGTGCAGACCTTTTTACACATTACAAATGTACAGATTCTTAATTTCATTGATTGCACTATTGAAAATTCAGGATCCCTTCCCCCACTATAAAATATAGTCCCTAAACAAGGTGAAAAGAGTTACATATCACATACGTTTAAAAAGTATTTAATACATATGAGTGTGTCCGATATTTTGTGAATGGGAAAAATGCCCAAAAGATTTTTTTTTTTTTTACAACATGAACTGCCAGACAGAAAACTGAAAAATGTTAGAAACTATATTTGGGTCATTCTCTAAAAATACAACGTTAAAAAAAAAAAAAAAAAAAAAAAAAAAAAACATTAAAATTTAAAGTCATCAAAATATCCAAGTTTTCTTTTTACATTCTTTTCGACACCTTCATTAATAGGTAGTGGAAAGCAGTGAAGTTTATTGATTTTTGCACAAGAAAATATATTAAATAAAAATGCACCAAATTTCAACTGCCAGGAAAATGACACAGCTGCCATGAAAAGGACGAAATTACCTTAGTAGTCGAGAAAAGTTATTTTAGTTCATGTGCATCAAAAAAGTTAATGTTGAAACATAAAATTTAACTTTTTATATAGATAAATTTATCTCATGGCTGTATAGAAAAATATATACATATCAAGTTATTCATAACATACATATTGTGAATGATTTGAACAAATTATATTAATAAAAATGACACACATAAGAATCGAACATTTTTAATCCGACTACATTATAGTTTACAAAGAAATAATACATTCAAGAAAAACAAATCTTTCCTCTAGATTTTATCCATCTCGAAGCTTTTAGCAAAAGCAAAATGTCTGGAAGATATTGGGTAGGGAGCAGACATTTTTAAAATTATGTTGCTCATAGGAATTTTGACAGAATCTTTCTTCACGGGCCACTTAAAATGATTAACAGTCTTTTTGCCTGCGCGAGCCATGAAATTAACCACAATATCTTCATTCATAACTTCTAGATCTTCTGGAAACCATTCGTCTCCGAACTGAACTGACACCCAGCCATTAATTTGAATGGTCTCAGAATTATTAGCTTTAAGACTTGGTACTTCAGTATATTTAGAATAGTCTAGCAAGCCAATGTCCAAATCACATTTTATGTTACTGTTGCAGTTGCAGCTCATTTTACGAAAAAAGAGGCTGGTTGAATCCTTCACAGAAAACACTTCGTGTACATTCATAGATCCCTTAAAAGGAACGATTTTCATCCCTTCAATAAATTTATCCACTTCTTCTATGTCAGAAGTTCTCACTTCCTTAACGATGACATTACATTCTTTTTGAATAACAGAAATAAAAGAGTTCATAGCTAGTATGTCACCACCAAAAGCAACATATTTATCCGCAGATAGTTTCACAACTGCGCCAACACCATCTGGTGCACCCTTTCCATGCCCAGCTACTGTGAAATGCCAATGTGCAGAAGACAGATTGGGCACAATTTGATGCAAAAAATTTTTGAGAAGATAAAAGTTTGTTTTGTTTCTATATTGTGTTGAAGGAAAATCACTTACAAAATGTACTTCTTTTATCTTTTCCCTTACTGGAACATTGATCAAAATTTTTTTTTAGATGTACCCAAATTGCACAAGAATCATGCCTCAAAGATTCTGATGAAGTTGCAAATGAAGAACTTATAGTTTTTTCAGCTGGTTTTTGATATAACACTCCTGTGTGTATAGTAATTTGTGTTCTTGACGCTCCAAAGTATACTGCCTGTGGTTCTGATGCAAACTTGATGTTGTAATTCTTACTGAAATCAATGTGAATTAAAATTGATGATACAGAAAGTTCCTCATTTAATTTATTGATCATTTGAAATTGATGTTTTATTCTGGCAATATGATCCATATGTTTTATCAATATACTTTCTAATTTCAAAGTAATATTCTCAATTCTATCTGACAAACTCTCTATTTCTTGTATTTTAATATTATTCTTTCTTTTTCTTCTATTACAATATTTTCAGGTTTCCTGTTCCATTGTTGATATGATATTATTTCGTCAGATATAGTAATAAATTGTAACTGTTGACTTTCGCAATTTTTGCACTTCCGGAAAAAACAATCTTCTGTTGCATTTGTGCAACACAATCTTAATATTTCATCACAATTATTTTCGTTAATAACTTTGAGATTATAAAGTTTCTTTACTAATAATTCCACATTTTCACATTTAATGCATAGGCATGTATTGCGGGCATCTATTTTAGGCTGTAAAACCCAGAATGGCTTGTATCTGCAAAAAGTGCTGTAACTTATTGCATAAGGATGCTCTTTGTTAAATTTCTGATGTAACGTTTTTTAAGAATTACTCAACAGCCTTCTTTGCATCTTAATCTTATTAACAGTGACAGTTTCTTTTTTTCCTGCGCATAGGCGAGAATTTTCATCTTTTTCCACAAAATTCTTTGTATCTTCAGTAATTTTAAAACCCTTTAAATTCATTTTTCTTTCAAAAATTAAATCTGAATTTATATGATTAGCCAAGTAAGCTTTGTGCTTCATAAACATCTTGCTCTCTTTTAGCATTTTATATTTTTTTAGAATCTTGCCTCTTACAATTTTATCAAATAACTGTTTTTCCTTGTAAGTTTTCATCATCTGATAATGTTTCTCTAATTGAGAGGATAATATTTCAGCAATTATAATTTCTTTTTTATCTGATGTGAGATCTTGCTACCTTCAATAATTTTTTTCACTCTTTTTCTAGGAGTATCATCTTTGTTCTTGTTGGAAATGTTTTTCAACCTGTAATACCTCTGTCGAAATTTTTGGCATTTTCTTTCTGCATTTCTCAGTTTAATTGATGTTTCTTTTAACAGTCGATATGCTTTTGCTTTGTCTCTACGGACTTTTTTTCTACCTGAAGATATTCTTTCATCTGTGCGTGGGGTGGATAAAGTATCAATAGACTTTGAATCTGAAGTACTTTCTTTTAAAGAAAGAGCATTTTTTTCAAGCCAGCTCTGTAGTTAGTAGTATTTGCTCTCCATTGCTTACGCTGCTTTCGTTTTTCTCTTTCACTCAACTTTACGATTGGTTTTACAACTCCTTTCTTTTTCTGTTCAGCATATTTCAATTTTCTTTTAGATTTTTCTTTTTCACAGAGCTCTCTATCATTTTTAATTTTCTCATGCCGTTTCTTTTCAGCCTCTCGTTTTTTTCTCAGTATCTCTTCCCTTGATTGTTTTTTAGGACCCATTCTTTGGTACAACCTAAAAGAATTTTTTTAAATAAATAATATAACTTTTATTATATTTAAAATTCAAATATTTTAATTAACCCTAGTTCACATTTTCATTAGTCAATTTATTTACACAGCAACAGAGCTAAAAGATAAATTATTTTACTTTTCTTGATATTTATAGATTATTCTTTTTGTTTTCTCTACCTAAACTTTGTACAAACATACTACCTAAAGCTTTTTGTCAGCAAAAGCCTTTTTATCGCAAATGTAAATAAAATATTGCAAAATTACTAAAACTTCAGTTAGAAAGAAATGCATATTTACTATCAGTAATACAATGATGTACATTCAAAAAACAAAACATACTACTTAAATACTAGCAAATATGCAAATTACCTTACCTATCTGTGTTGTACCAATCATTTCCTTTATGGAACAATCATTTTTGCAATGTTTAAAAAATCTAAAACAAATTTATTTCTATTAATGTCATTATCCGGGTATTTGTGTCATTTTCCTGTCATTTATAAGCCAGGAAAATGGCAGACATGATAATGACAATTTGCTGTTATATGGGTGATTCTACGGTCAATACGTTTTTTGTGTCCCCAAAGAAAAAATCTGGTATGGACCCCACACTACTTCCTTTTACGTGTAAATTTCTTAGTAGTTGCCTTAAGTGTTAAAAAAGTGCTTGGAGTGAGCAAGGTAACAATTCAAATATTTACTCCCCTAATCTACCACGAAACAATGCAAAAAATATTTTACAATGATTATTTTTCTAAATATTGCTGATTTTAATATCATTTAGTGAATTTTTCGCAAAATATCGCCAATAGCGCCAAGTTGAACCCAAATTCAAAAAATAATTTTTTCGCCAAATTTGTCGCCAACTTGGCGATATGTCGCCAAGTTGGCGTCAAACACTTGGCGACCAAAAGCTTGGTGACATGTCGCCAAGTAGTGGCGCCAGTTCATATCACTTGAGTCTGTATTGAAATTAACATTGATTTACCCCAAAAAAGGGGTAAAAGACCCCTTTGGGAACATTCGAATGCAATCACAAAGGGAGGTGCACAACTAGACCCCCCTCAGAGCCTACATACCAAGCTAGAAGTTTCTACGGCATATAGTTTTTGAGTTATGCGAGCCACATACGCACATACATCCGCACATACACCCGCACATACGTACATACAGACGTCACGAGAAAACTCGTCGTAATTTACTCGGGGGTGGTCGAAATTGATTTTTCGGCTGTTTGTATGCTGTTAGGTACATATGCACGTGCTGACAGGTCGAAAAAACTACGCGACATTCATTCAGGGGTGAGCAAAGTCAAAATTTAGATCGAAATTTGAGTGAAATTTTTTTCGTGATCACAATACTTCCTTTACTACGTAAAAGGAAGTAAAAATAATCTGTTTAATTTCACACTCATTATATCACTAGTAGCCGCTATTTTTATGATTGTAGTGGTAAGGGCCATATGAAATTTCAATTTTTGGGGGGTTTATCGATACCAGGTAAAAATGCGTTGCCATGGAAGTGACACTATTGGCTAAATTCTGGTATGATTTACTATTATTTCACTTATTTTTTGGTGTAAAATCAGAGTATGGACTCATTTCTATAAGACCTGTATTCAAAAAAAAAAAAAAGTTAGCGTTGTAATAAAATAAAAAAAATCAATCTTTAAGACACGACATGTTGTATACAAGTCGCACCGCAGATCCCAAATAAAAATATTTCCCGCATTATTTACGTTAGTTCAAAGTACTTTCACAGGGGCAATTAAGATTAAAAATGAAATAAATTATGCATATAACACAGTTTTAATGCATATTTACCCTTTTTTGGAACAAAACTGTCAGGGGAGTGACACCAGAAAAGTGACAAAATCACACATTACCTATAAAAACAACATCACGCGTTCTTCTTACCAGAACTTCACGTAAACCGTGATGTCTGCACACAATAAGCTTTGTATGCTTTGAGGCACTTTCAACGAGAACCGATGCAATAATATTCGATTTTTTAAAAGAACTCTTAGCTTGCTTTTAAATTTACTCAGTATTACACTGAGTATTCGCAATCAACATCATCCTTATGCATTTTTTATGCGAAATTTCAGTCTTTGAAGTTCGCCAGGTGAGGGTAACACTGTTGATATGGCCCGTTGAAAAGTGTATTTTTTCTGTATAATAATAAATATTTTTTCAATGTTTACTGATGAAATATGTTTCTCTGTTAATGTAAGTGTATGATTATGGCAAAAAACATTATGCCAAGTTAGCAAAAATTGAACGTCGAACATGTTTGTATAAAAATTGGTATTTGGACAGACCAGGGGAGTATACATTTATGACTATTTTCAGCTATAAATGCAAAAAAAAAAAAAAAAAATTGTAGTTAATTAATTGGGTGGTCCATATAAAAGATAATAGTCTGTAATGCTTAAGCATACAAAAACATTGATAAAATTAGTTTTGTATGAAATTTTTCCATTGGCCGTCTGAATTCAAATAGCGTAGAATGACCCATATTGCATTTTAAATTACTTTTCTTCAACTTTTCGGCCTAACAATTTTACTTTACACTGGAAAAACATTGTTTCCAACATTAACCCAGAATAAATTTTTAACTTCATATTATTAATGATTTCAAAAAGACAGGAAAATGACAACATAAAAATCTACTCACTTTATAAAATGTCTTTAAATAAATTTTTCTTCAGAAAATTAGTTCTTGATCCATGCAAGAAGACATATTCTAACAATTGCCAGTCAATCAATGATAGTATTCTAATCTATCTTTTCACCTAAGATATTAAATGGTAGTGCCATTGGTCACAAGTACTTAAAAGGAAGTGGCCAGGAAAATGACATTATTTTGTTGTGACAAACAAATTATTTACAGAAAAATAATTTTTAACAATTATTTTTTAAATAAAACCTTCTGCCTTATATTTTAGAAGTTCTTTCATCAGTTGAGATTTAAAAAAATGGACAGAGAAAAGTGTATAGTGGGTTTTGAAGCTAGTTATTATTGAAAATATTTTTTGTGACATGCCAGGAAAATGACATTTTATAATTTAATTTAATTTTTCAAATATAAACACCTGGCAATAACAGTAAAAAGTCATATTAAAATGTTAACAATAATGCTATTAATTAAATAAAAACAAGAAAGATTTTTATTTGTATCTGATATTAGATTTTGGAGTTTTTCAGTAAATTGTCATGTTTCGTGAGAATGACCCATTTATCAATGAAAAAATTTTTTAACCCGGGGGAACGCGCGCTAATCCTACTTACGTCAGGACGCGCGGTGGGTCTGGGAGACCCGTTTAGCTGTTTTTGTAAAAAATTATTACCGAGAGTACATTAAATAATATTTTATACGTTTTTGAACGAAGAACACACATTATTAGTATGTATCAATAATTGCAAAAAATAATAATTGCGAAAAATACTTACAAATTATTCACATTCTTTGCAAATATAAGTGGTGTGTTCACCACAGATTTTTTTGTTACATCTAGCGCAACAAATTGCAGATTTCCTGTCCTTTTTAGAAGGGCAAATATGGCACATTTTCTTTTGGCTACATTTTTGTATTTTTTTTGGGTGGCTCACAGATTTCACTTGAAAAACAATGTTCCTTTAATTTTCGAGGAAGTGATTGTTGCGTGCTTCTTTGATGAATGTGTTCTTTTATCAGCTCCAAGGCAAGTTCTTTCAAAAAAAGTCTCTTGATTTTGGGCTGATTGCAGTAGAACGTGAGCATTTATGGCTGCAGTGTTTAGTACTGAAAAAAAGATCACCATTGGCCATCTTTTACTAATTCGAGCAGTAGAAAAGTTTGCAGACATTTCATCGACTACATCTACAGCTCCCTTTGTTAGATTGTAGAATGTGATGATCTCAGGCTTTTTTGCATCTTCAGTGGTTGAGTCTATTGCGTCATCATAGTGCATTGTTGACACAACATTTACACATTTATTCTTTTTTGGCACATACGAGACTAATGTTATATTCTTCTGAAAGCCAAACAAAGAAGAATGCACTTCTCTGTTTTTCCCTGTGATGAATTCCTTGGGCAATTCACGTTTGTTTTTTCTTATTATACCCACCAGTATAATTTTCTTCTTTAGAAGGTCTTTGGCTAAATTATAACTCGTGTACCAATTATCCACGGTTAGGTTTCTTCCAGAATTAGAGGGTTTTTCCGTTAGTCTCTTCACTATTTCGTCAGCAGAATTGTTCTTCTGATAGGGACCATCAGGTTGTTTACCAGCATAAATTTCTAAATTCCATGTATAAAACGTTCTGGAATCCACTAGAGCAAATACTTTAATCCCGTATTTTGCAGTCTTGTTGGGAATGTATTGACAAAAGCTGCATCATCCCCTGAAAGCTTCAAGTTTTTCATCAATTGGTATATACTCACCAACAGTATAATATTTTTGGCAGTTGCTTACAAAACTTTTAAACATAGCTCTTACTGGAGTGAGTTTATCTGTTTCTCTTCTCCGAGCACGGTCTGTAACGTCATCGAAACGTAAGCAACGTAGAAGGAACAAAAATCGCTTCTGAGACATGGTTCGATGAAAAATGTCCAAGCCAGTTCCACCGTAGCCCAGAGATCTTTCAAATTTACATGCGATGATTTGTGAAGGCCTCCGAAGTACAAAAGATCAATCAGTGCTTTTACCTCAGTTATGGAAGTATCTTTGGCATCACGTTCTCTTTCAAAATTCTGCGCTATAGTCTCTATAGGAATGAAGGAACAATTCTGACGGGTGTTTGTGGAAGTCCTTTTCTCGAATTTGTGAGAGTGGTTGTTTTTCAGTCTATTTCATTTTATTTCTTTCACTTTTTGCTATTCTTTCGCTTGTGCATGAAGCCTATGCATGGCACGGTGCTTCTTCTGTGAGGGTTAAGCTATAGAATGGGGCCGAAACGTAAAGCCAGTCCTTGTAAGGACAAACTGGAGACCAACAAAGATAAAATTACGAAACGAAATGAATTTGTATACGAAGCTAACATGACAAGAACAGAAAAAATACTGGCGGCGTTAGCGAACGGAGCGGAAAGAGTGAAAATAGTCATTTTTGGAATAGACCAAGCAATTCCAAGAAACAAAGGTTCAAGTTCAACCAAGAGATGGAACACTTGATAGAGAAAGAAGATGAAGTGTATTTCACCAGACATAACATTATTGTGAACACAAAAAAAGAGGAATCAATAAAAAAAGATCAGTGAGGTAAAAAAAAATTCTGGGAGTGGCCGTCGGAACACGACTAATAGAGGACGCAATACGCACGAAATATATAATGAGAAATGTAGAAGAAGAACTAACCACAAGTTTTATCGTAAGCAAACTCAAAGAAAGGGATATTATAGTAACATAGATTTAAAAAGAAAGGCACAGATTTACCGATCCCAGTTGTGCTAATAAAGGAACTAGGTATTACGAACAGAGAAAGTATAAAATTAGGTTGGATGAATGTCAAAATAAGTAAATACCGTAAATTAGGGTTACTTGGACGCACAAGAGGGCTACTTGAGCCCACAGTAAAATGATAAAATCTGGGTTTGGTACTAGCGTTAGAGACTGCAGAGGGCTTCTACCTAGTGGAGAAACGAGGAACTACGTGCAAGTCTTCAACTAGTAGGTACCAAACCTAGATTTTATCATTTTGTTGTAGTGGGCTCAAGTAACCCCCTAGGGTCCAAGTAACCCTGATTTACGGTACATAGAGAGGCCACTCATTTGCAAGAAGTGTAAAAAAATCGGCCATCCTGCCAAATATTGCAAAGGGGAATTGAAGTGCTCGGATTGTGGACAAAATCATGAAAACTGTGGAAATATCACAGAATGTTTCAGGTGCTTGGGTAAGCATAGTTCCGAAGACAAAAACTGCCCAGTCTTAAAAAACCACACTAACAACAACGACAAGGAAAAAAAAAAGAAAACATCAAAACTTATTCCAACGCACTTACGGGGGGAAAAGAAGTCGATAACAAGGGCATTATAATTGAAAAATTAAAAAAAGAACTCGAGTACAGAGACAAAGAAATCAAGTCGTTAAAGCAAGAGATAAATAAGATAAAACTTGAAATCCAAATTTTGAAATATGGCAACGACCAGAGGAATTCCCTTGAGACCAGGGATTTAAACTCGGTGGGGATTAAAATGGTTGAACATTAAGAAAATTTAAAAAGGAAGATTTTGATGTTTTTTTTTTTCTCGGCGGTCTTCCTTTTGAAGACCAAATGGACGAGGACAAAGGTGGCGGCAACTCACCTTAGGGGGTTGCCTGTTTTCGTTTGTTGTGTTCGGGGACTGTTTTTTGTTTTCATGGAACTGCCGCAGTTTGGCTAGGATGCTAGGAACCTTTTTTACGTGAAAAATTTTATTTCTTGGTTATCTCCTTCTATTACTTGCCTTCAAGAGACTTGGAGCACCACGCAAAATATTCCGTACCTCAGTGGGTACAACAGCTATGTTTTCGAAAGATCACCACCAAGTAAAGGGGGTGGCCTATGTATATATGTAAAAAGCAACATCCCAACCAAGGAGGTCACCATACCCATTATCAACTCAAATTTTGAAATCAACAGTGTCACAATCTTTTACAATCAAAAATATTTCAACATATTTAATTGCTATAGACCGCCTGGATATTTTACAAAAGATGACTTACTTAATTTAAAAAAAATCAAAAAGGAATTAACAATATCTTTACAGGTGATTTCAATGCAAGAAATTCTATTACAGGAGATAGTAAAACCTGCCCGAGCTCAAAAAATTTTTTCGAGTGGATACAAGACAACAACATGTGTGTTATCAATAAAAATATACCCCCTCATATTAATAAACTGAAAGATGACGGGATTCTCGACCTCACTTTTGTCAGCGCAGAACTCGCGAAAGATCCAACCTGGCATAGAAGTGATGAAAATGTTGAAAGTGACCATTATCCCATGATAATCCGGCATTCAAAAAAATTTAATAATACAAAAATCAAAAGATACGTAAACTGAGTCAGATTTAAAGATAACGTGAACAATATCACAACAAACGTTGATTTCAGCATAATGAATAGCAACACCTTTAACAAAATTACCAACATTATTACAACCAATATTAATAACGAAACAAAAGAAGTTAAGTACAACAATAATAACTCTAACAACAACTGGTGGAAGAGACTGCGCAAAAAAGAAAAAGCAGAAGAATATTGCAAAAAACAAAGCATACAGAACTCAATTAGTTCCAGATTGGATCGAGTATAAAAAGAAATTAGCTATTTTCAGGAAAAGCATAATAGAAGCTAAAAGAAAATATTGGGAAAACATCAATTTTAATATTAATAAACCTAAAGATATCTACAGTTCATCAAACAAGCTCAAAAATGTAATAAATAAAACAATTAGCCCCAACTTAGTCCTGGACAAAGATGGGATAACGTTCTTTGAATAAGATAAAGAGGTCGAAATCTTTGCAGACCATTTTGAAAAGAAGAATGAAACAGGTAGAAAAGAGGAGTTTTTGGTTCTAAAGAATGAAAATAACATACAACCTTTTACAATGAAGGAACTTATTGCAGAGATCAAAGAAATCAAAAGCACAGCGGCGGGAACAGATAACATCACTGATAAAATTATTCAAAATTTACCAGAAAAAACTAAAGAGATATTCTTGAACTTTTTTAACTATAGTTTACAAACTGGGAACATGCCAAACAGCTGGAAAGTGGCAATAATTATTCCAATATGTAAAGCTGGGAAGGACTCTCATAACATCAATAGTTATCGCCCAATTGCCTTAACTCAATGTTTTTGCAAATTAATAGAGAAGCTCATACTAAAAAGAATTACATGGTGGGAAGAGCGGAATCGTGTTTTCCCTGATTATTTACAAGGTTTTAGAAAAGGAAAAGGGGCTGAAGACTGTATAGTTCAAATTATGAATTCACTAAAAAAGTTAAGAAGAGAAAAAAATTATGTTTTCCTTATATCCTTAGACTTAAAAGGAGCATACGACAATATTAAAACAGATATACTTAAAAAAAAAACACTAATTTACTTGAAGATGGAGAAAAGCTACGTTTATTGGATAAAGGAATGGTTAAGTAACAGGAAACTGGTAATAAAATGGAGAAACAGAATTTCCAGGGAAAGTGAAGTATTTTACGGATTGCCACAAGGATCTATCATCTCTCCGTTTCTATTCAATTGCTTTATGACCGACTTTAATTATGATAAAGAGAACTGCAAACTATTTATATATACTGATGACATTTCATGCATTGTCTATAGTAAAAGTAAAGACACAGCCATCACAGCTGTAGAGAATTTTATGGCCAAAATAGAAGAATGGTCAGAAGCAAATAGAATGTCCTTCTCTGCCGAAAAAAGTAGCATACAAAACATGACAGCTACAAGAGACAAATTCACTGCTAACATAAAGCAAAATGGAAGTCATATACCATGGAAGACTGTCAACAAACTACTAGGAGCATTCATTGATCACAATGTATCATGGAACAAACACACAGCAGAAATTGTAAGGAAAACAAACAAAAGTGCCAATGTCATCAAATACCTAGGAAGTACAACAGGATTTAACAATGATAACCTATTAAACATAATCAGGTAAGTTATTCTCCCACAAATGGATTATGCCAGTTTAGGTCGAATTAAGGACACAAAGTCTAATAAAACAAAAATAGATACCATAACTAATAAAATTATAAGGAGTGCATTAAAGCTCAACAATTTTGCCCCTAATGAAGTTTTATTTTTTAATGCTAAACAAATTATTTAATATTTTACTTATGTTATGCACTTTGCATGCTTCAATACAGAAGAAACATACATAATATGAAAACTTCATTTATTTCTAATGTTTTTTGCCTAGGGATCGATTATCAGCAACACAAGTGGACAGATCATGTGATGCCGCTAGTTTAATTCTATTCTTAGGCATTAAGGTTGATTTCACACAACTTTTGTCGCATGCATATGTGAAGATTTGTGTGGACGTCCTGATTGCACCGCTGTACGTCCCCCACAAGGTGTTTTTCGCCTTGTAATGGAAGTTGGTTGTACCCTAATGTATTTTGAGGGAAGAATCTTTCTCCTAGCTTTTAGTGCAGGGTATTTGCCTAATGTTATTAAAGCAGACGCTAATGTCTGCTCTGTTTTAATATTTTTAAAATTCTGAACAAACTTTCCTAATGCATTTTGTAAAACTGGATTTTTATGGGAGTTTTTTAGAAGTGTGGAAACAGTTGATTCCAAATCTTGTTTCAACTTCTCTTCCACCACACATTCTGCTTCCACATTACTTTCATCTGGAATTTGACAGTTCTCAATTTCCGTTCCTTCAATAGGGTCATTATTTTTTATTGGTAATTTATTCACTCAAAGCGAGCTTTCCCTAAATTTTAAATCATTTTGTAGGCTTTTTTCCTTCTAAAGGACTGAACCAATTTTTTGGCACGTTCTTCACTCCAGTGCTGATGAAAAGTAACTTTTCTTTTTCCAAGCTACTCTTTGGAATGAGAAGTTCCTCATTTGTTCCGCATTCTTAGCTGATTTTCAGTTGGTACTTGCAGAGAGCACCACCATTGCCTTTGCAGCAGTCGCAAGCACCAATCTGTGTGTCAACAAAGTGAACAGATTTGGTTGTTATGTTTACAACCCTGTACCAATCGGCATCGATTTTCTCTGCAACAAGGTTCTTTAAATCTTCTTCAGAGAACTTATTTTTTTTTCTCTAAACATAGAGGGGGGATTCCATTCGCTACATTGCTGATTTTCCTTGCAGAAAAATTACTGTAATCAGACACAAGGAAATCATGCAGTTGAGTAGCAGTGTATGCTTTTTGCGGTCGAGAATCCGCTCCTTGAGGACACGAACACCAGCCTCGCAAATATTGTTAGTGTTCTGTCCTCGGGTGATCAAATTTTTCCTTAAAAATAGTGCCCATTCGTTTTTTCGGTTGTGTAGGGCAGATAAATATTTTGATACTTTTGTATTAGAAGAAACACTTTGAATTTGCATAAGCTTGCTGTACGTTTCTTCAAATTCTTCAGTCCTTTGAATATACAACATTTTTTTCACCTGAAAAAAGTTTTCTTGGGGGCCCTCTTTGCTGACCCCATTTTCAGCACAGCACAAATAACGCCAGCATGCCTGTAACAGATGAAAAGTACATAAGAGTACTATTGCACTAGGAAACATTTTGCTAAAACTGTTCCGCTCTGCTGAGTCATCATCAGTCATTATTACTTGTGGGCCTCATTGACCTTTTCCCCCAAAATAATCACTATTTAGCATGTCCTTGAAAGTTTCAAGAGCTAATGAGAGCTCTTTCTCTCTTTTCGATGATGAAATTATGACACCAACAGGTAAACCCCCACAACAGCTATTTGTAAATATGTAGTAAACAAGTCTTCGTGCCAAATCTGTCGACACTGGCTGTGGCATCACAAAACAGAACTTCTGATGCCTGAGGGATGCCAGAAAGAATTCTGTGCATTAGTGGGGTTACTGCACCAGCTACGAAATTATCGTTTTCAGTTTTCATCAGAGCAAGAAAATTCCCTCCTTGTTTTTGATTGTACTTCATTGCAAATGACTGCAATGATTCAATGATGTCGGCACCAGAATAATTACCATATTCTTTTCTAAATATCTGGTAATAGAAGTAGTAAACCCACTTCATACTCGGATTGTGAGCTTCATCAGCAGAGACAATAAAAAAATTATCTTTATGTTGCTCCTGCTAATCAGCATTGTGCACATGGTATGCACGGGAAGGAGTCAACCCAGACTGAAACATTTTGACATACTTCTCCTTTATGTCATCTCTTGGAGGACGATACTTCAAAGCATCAGTTGCATTGATTACATGATTGTGAATATGATACAGCACAAAAATAGCAGGGAACTCTTTCAAATGTACATCAGAACTCCTAAAAAATAATGACAATAATATTAAAAATAATTTAATAATGATAATAAATATTAGAAAAGCACTAGTGAAGGGTTCAATATCACTGAAAGAGAATAAAATGTCATAAATTACTATCAAATTCAAAATGAACAGTATATCAAACCCTCAGAATTAATTCTGAATTCTGATAGTTTTTTTTTTAAGATGGTGACTGCTGATAAAAAAAGTGTTAGGGTACTCGATATCCGTTGTTATAATTTTTTATACTTTCATTCCGAAATATTTCAAAATATCCGTGTTAGGTATATATTATGCAACATATTCAGCTAAATGGAACTTTTTGAACTAAATGAACATCACAAGGTGCAAAAAGGGAATCTGTCATTTAAAAACTCCAGAAGTGCAGTCCAATCCAGTTCCCCTTCCAAAAAATTGGGATTTCCTTTTGAATTTTTTTGTTATTTCCTTCCAAAAATTTGGGATTCAAACAAAAATTTCGGAGGGATATAAAGGAGGGAGGGGGGCACGAAAAAATTTAGTACCCAAAACCCAAAAGGGGGCCACAAGCCGAAAAGGTTGAGAACCCCTGATCTAGAGCATATAAACATGTTTTATAATAAATTCAACTTTAAATTAATTGAGGTCCTTCATAAATTTGCTTACAAAAAAAATGTTCCTAATCCCATCTAAAAAATTATTTTTTAAATATTTAAACCAAAACCGCAATAAATCAAGATTAAACTTTAATTATTTCATAAATATATTACAGCATTATAGCTCTTTCTGAAATAGAAATTTGAAGTTATAAATGACTTTTGTTCGTAGCTAAAGTTTTTGAACACAGCTGCATCATTCAAATTTTACTGTGATTTTGAAGGAGAAATATTATATTCAAAAATATTTTTTAAATGATAGGAAGAAAACAAATGCATAGCTAATTTCACTTTGTATTATATTAATGTTCGAATTATTTTTAGACATATGTAAAATATTTTCATAGTTGATGAGCTGAGCAACAATGAATGAATATATAAGAAAATATTCATGGGGGGATTATAAAGGGATTATGTCCCTTTATTAAGATTTTACAATAACAGCATCTGTATAAAAGAAATGTACAGAAACATAAATATAACCTGTTTTTGCAATTCTATAATTTGTCTCTTGTTTGACATACGTTAACCTAAAAAAATTTCAATAAAATCATTGTGGACTATGAATTGTCTAGGACCAGCCTAGCTGGGCCCAGAGTCTGTAGCTGGTGGTAACCTTTTATATTTGTATTTGATTAAACATTGCCTGTTGAGTTCTCTGGAAATACACGACCAACACGATATGTTGTATTCGACGAGTAGGAAAACTCATCCAGAAATTTTAAAGCATCTTCTTTCGCATTTATGTTGATGCGAATTTTAGCTGTAAAACCATTTTCAGCTTCTTCAAATAAACATTCATAGCCAACTGGAAGTACTTCCTAAAAAAAACAAAATGTTTATAGAGATTGTAGCTCTACACACTAAAAGAATTCAAGAATAATAATACACTAAAATTCCAGAATTTAAACTAGAATATTGTCATTTCACACATTGTGTTTTTACTGAACAAATGAATTTGTATTCAATTTCTTCCTGAGAAAAATATATTTAGAAAATAAATTAGTTTACTTCGAAAAAAAATTGACATTACATACTCTAAGGATGCAAAACATAGCTTGTTTCAATTTAGCAGTGCACTCTCAATAAAATAAACATACAGCAGCTCAAAAAACAAATCTTATAACAAGAAGTTTGTATGAAAGTAACTCCACATAAAAAGTTAATCTGTAGTGGTTCCCCCTAAAGTGGCAAATTAAAGTATTTTGAAGATTTAGATATATTTCAGAAAGGGGATTCATATTTAAATTAATTTAAACAATCTCTTCCTTATGGAGTGAGAGTGTTTATTATATTCAAAAACGGATTCTTATTTATAGTAACTAAGTTGAAGTCCTGAAAAAACTCATACATAATTTTAATGAAAGAAAACCAATTAAATGAATATAATATTTGTTAATTCAATTAATTTGCCCCTGTATAACAGACAAAAAAAAACTTTGAATTTTAAGTTAAGTCATAGTATCGAACTTTAAATACCTACCTTAAATAACGGTTACTTTTAAAAAAACCACATAATAATGACATCATTCATTTTTATACCACGTTTGGTGAATTTAAATACCTATTGAAAATAACAATTATTTCTAACTGGGTGGGGGGCTGGGGGGGTCACCGAATTATGAGTTTTATTAAAAGATATCTAATTTTGGATATCTCTATCCGGGGACAATACCGAAGCTGTACCCTCTATAAATACCTCTTTAATAAGTCATTTCTACATTTAACGAAGTAAATAAATAAAATATGAAAATAAAAATAATGATTAATAAAAAAATCAATTCATTGGACAGACACGGAAACAATCATAATCGAAGTTTCCAAGCAGAACAAAGTACAGGAAAAAAAATTCGTTTTAAAATGCACTTATCCTTAATTTCTCATTCTCGGAGATATCTTTTTCTCTTGCACACTTGCACAGACAATTTCTCGGCAGAGGCATTTTTCACATTACAAGAAATAACACGAGTAAAAAATATTAAACAAACGTTAACAAATAAGGTAAGAAGCTAAAATAAAAATATCAACTGCGAGCAAAACAAAATAACAAGTGTTAAAGAGAATCGTTGGCTTCTCCTGGCGACATTATTAAATGCCTAACTTGCTGCCTTAAAGGTCATGTGATATCACGATCCAATGAGATCGTTCTATTCCTCCCCTATGTAAAAGTATGACTGCACATTAGAATTTCGCTGGCCGCGATGTTCGCCATTAAGATGGCGATAGGTTTGAAGTTCACTGCGCCGGCATGGTAAACGAAACGTGGGGAGAAGAGGTTCGCACTTTAAGTACTTTTATAATTTTAATAACTCATAACCCTGCGAGTCAAATTTTGGTGTTTCTGAAACTGAAGAAACGGTAAGAATAATACTTTGGAAACCCAGTAGAACTTTTCGATGCATCAGGAAGCGAATGTCTAACTGAGTCAAAATGAATCCAGAAATGGAATGAAAACGTTTACTCGAAAATATGCTTCTGGAGTCGATGTAAAATGTTCAGGATCAGTTTTCCTTGCAGCTTGTCGTGGAATATTTACATCTGTCCCAAACTTTTGCAGAACTTCAGAAGCTGATGAAAATATTTTCGAAAATTCCTCATTTGCGTTCTCCCGCATAGTATTTATTTCTGCTCTGATGTCTTCAGCAAGATTTACAGCTTCAAGTAAATCGATGGTTGGTTTCTGTAGAAATTTGCATAAAGGCATGGTTAAGGCGAACACTTTATGTATACAATACAGTGAAATAATAAAAGGGCCGTTTAATACTGTGCACATAAGAGAATTGGCGTTAGCAGATGAATCTTTATCAGTCCACTCTGAAATAGTTTGAAGTGTTTCGATAACAGGATCAAAAAGCTCGATTAGTGCAGTCACTGAATCGTACTTCAACAGCCAACGTGTTGCACAGAGCTTCTTTAATTTCTCTCGGCGAGAGCACATTTCCATTTCATCAATGGCTGTTGTTAGTACATGCTGCCTTTTCGGAGTATTTAAAAAATCATACAATGTGGCTATAGTTCTCATGCAATTTCTTATTGCTAAAGCATCACATGCGGTGGATACGGCTAGGTTCAGACTATGTGCTGAGCAATGAACGTAAAGAGCTGATGGAGCAATCTCTCTCACGTGGGCTTGCACACCTTTTAATTTTCCTCCCATTGAGGCAGCCCCATCATAGCCTTGACCTCTCAATTTTTTAGTGTCGATCTTTAGTGAGTGTAGTTTACCTACAATCGCCGTAGCTATTCCTTTACCAGTTACATCAGTGATTGGAATGAACTGCAAAAAATTCTCCTTCAAAACACAGTTTTCCGAATCAATATAGCGCACGCACAATGATAATTGCTCTATGCAGGCTATATCAGTCGTTTCATCAGCGAGGATTGAGAAACAGGAAGCGTTATTAATTTCCTTGACCAGCTTTTGCAAAATAAGCTCATTGCATGTTTCGACAATTTGGTTCTGAATGAGTGGACTTGTATACTGGGCATTTCCATCGCTATTTTCTAGCATTTGTTTTAATGTAGGGTCGCATTTGCCCCGAAAACGCAGCAGAGCTCGGAAGTTCCCTTCGTTTATATCATTTTTTTCGTCAACCATAATTCTTCCCGAGTCTCTATGTCCTCTCAGAGCAAGGCCTTGGACACCACAAAACAGAACAGTTTCAATAATAGGAGATAGTTTTTTCCTGTTCTCTAATTTTCTTTTGACCAATGCATTATCTACTTGCTCGTCGATCGACTTCTTCTTCCCATTCTGGATGTCGTTTAATGTTCCTGCAATCTCTATCGATTTCTGGTGATACAAGCAGTTTTGATGAACAGTGAATTTCTTCACAGCATCTTTCCAATTATCGAATTTTGTTTTACAAAGCTGACCCAGAGGTTGCTTCCCAGATCCAGCACCATCACTCGGTGCGAAGAGCACACAATACTTACAAAATGCACCATCTTGGAACTCGGAATCGCCTATCCATTTCCATCGAAAAAGCCATTTATATTGGAATCGTAGATTTCTTTTTCCTTTAATAGAATAAACAAAGTCTGGACTGGGCTCCCAAATATTGTGGAGAACATCTACACTGCTCGACATTGAAAATGCAACACCAAGAAGGAGTGGTCAGAAATTCATGCAAATTTTACCGTAGACGCACGTCACTGAGTTATGCAAATGATATGAAATGCGCAGCTCTCCGACGCACGTGAAGTAAGATATAAGAGAATGAAGTTGAAAAGTGGGCTATGTTCATGTTGGTTTTTCTGCCAGACTAATTATCGGAGAAATTTGGTTTTTGTCTCGAAGGATACGTGTGATAGGAAGAAATGCCACGCCGTCCTCAACGAAGACACTTCCAGCATATAGACGACTTTACAAGGGGTATGGAAGGCTTTAAATCCCTAAGGGCTAAAAGAAGGGACCAAGTCATAATATCTCGGCTTCGCATTGGTCACACGAGATTTACGCATAAATATCTTCTTTGCCGCGAACCTACACCTACATGTCTTAACTGCAATGTAAACCAGACAGTGTTACACATTTTATGTAACTGCCCAAATTTTAATCACATACGTTTTAAACATTTTAATAATTTTTATCCATCTTTGACGGAATTAGTTGGGGATCCACCCCATCCTAAGCTGTTTTCCTTTTTATATGAAATTGGTTTTATATCTCTAATTTAGTGGTTTTAACTTCGTCATGAGTGTTTTGTCTTTGTTTTATTATAGATTTCTGATTTTACTTAAAATTTTTAGTCATTTCTTTCTCTTGATTGGTTAGAATTTTAAACCTCATCTTTGTGTATGTCTTAAAAGGTTTTAAAAATTCTCGTATGCTTTATCGGTTATTGTTTGGCGCAGTATAGCCTACAAAGGTTCTTGCGCCACTAAACCCAAAACAACCAACCAACCAACCAAGGGGTATGGTGATCGGACTGAGAAGGGGAGGTTGGTCCATACGTCAAATTGCAGCTGATACCTACATGGATGCAAGCACTGTGCATCGGCTGTGTCGGAGATGGTTGGAAAGAGGAAATGTAGCCACATTGAGGGGTGCAGGTGCAGCCAGAGTGACGTCAGACCGCTTGGATCGACGGATTCACCGACAAGCTGTGGCGGACCCGCAAGTCACTTGTACGTCGATTCTGCAGCACGTGCAAGGTACCCTGGATGTTCCTGTGTCGACCAGAACCATTTCCCGTCGACTGGTTGCACGTGGCCTGCAATCACGGCGCCCGCTAAGAAGACTGCCATTGACCTCACAGCACAGACTCCAACGTTTGAAATGGTGCCGGACCAGAGCGACGTGGATGGCAGAATGGCAAACCGTAGTGTTCTCAGATGAATCCCGCTTCTGTTTGTCCAGCGATAGTCATCGCATACGTGTGTGGCGTCGACGTGGAGAAAGATCGAATCCGGCAGTAACTGTGGAACGCCCCACAGCGCGACAACGTGGCATAATGGTTTGGGGCGCTATTGCATACAATTCCGTATCACCTCTAGTTCGTATTCGGGGCACTATGACGGCCCAACGATATGTAGATAATGCACTGCGGCCGGTGGCAATCCCCTACCTTCAGGGTCTGCCAAATGCAATTTTTCAACAGGATAACGCCCGACCTCACAGTGCTCGAATCAGCCAACATGCTCTACGAGGTGTACAGATGCTTTCCTGGCCACCATACTCTCCTGACTTGTCACCAATCGAACATGTGTGGGACGTGATTGGACGCCGTTTGCAGAACCTGCCACTGCCTCGTTAAGAGGACGAACTGTGGCAAATGGTTAAAAAGGGAATGGAGTGCCATCCCTCAGGACACCATCCGCAGGCTTATTGACTCCATGCCTAGACGTGTTTCTTACTGAGCCGACGCCGTCCTCGCTCTAAATTTTGCTTATTTATTTTGAAATAAATATCACTTATTGTTCCATGCTGTCTCTGTCTTCTTACCAAATTTCATCAATTTCTGACCACTCCTTCTTGGTGTTGCATTTTCAATGTCGAGCAGTGTATTTTTTGTTTTTCATCAGACACACCCTTTCCAGCATAAAGTCCAATATCAAAAGGATGCGCTTCAATGACGCGTTTGGAAATATCGGCAGCATTTACTTCCAATCCCTCAGATACAGAGGTTGGTTGGTTGGTTGGTTATTTTGGGTTTGTTGGCACAAGAGCCTTTATAGGCTATACTGCGCCAAACGATGATAACCCATAAAGCATATAAGATTTTAAAAACATTTTAAAACACACATAGATGATGGTTAAAATTCAAACTAAGCAAGAGAAAGAGAGGACTGACAATTTTTTGTAAAATCAGACACACATAACAAAACCAAGACAAAACACTCAAGACAAAGATAAAACCACTAAATTAGAGATATAAAACCAATTTCAGTTAAAAAAGGAAACAAATTAGGATGGAGTGTATCCCCAAGTAATTCGGTCAAAGAAGGATAAAAATTATTAAAATGTTTAAAACGTATACGATTAAAATTTGGGCAGTTACATAAAATGTGGAACACTGTCTGGTTTACATTGCAGTTAATACATATAGGCGCTGCTTCGCGGCAAAGAAGGTATTTGTGTAAACCTGGTATGGCCAATGCGAAGACGGGCTATGACGACTTGTTTCCTTCGCGTAATATTAAAGGATTTGAAACCTTTTGTGAAGGGCTGGATAGAGTGCAATTTGTTTTGCACTTCTCCATCCCAGTCACGCTGCCAAGAGTTGTATATACTACCCGTAATGGAATTTTTTATATCTTCATAAGGAACAAGGTCTTCACAATGGGCACTAGCGGCCTTAGCAGCTGTATCGGCTGCCTCATTGCCAGCAATGCCTACATGACTAGGTATCCAACAGAAGAAAATTTCGACGTTATTTTGTTTTAGCCTATGGTATGATTGAAAAGATTGAATCACAAAAGGGTGGCTATTGTTGTTACAGTTTGAAAGGGCATCCAACGAACTTTTCGAGTCTGTGTAAATAATCCACTTTTTTTATTTGATTGGGCTATTGTTTGGAGAGAGGTGGCTATGGCTTTGCTTTCAGAAGTGAAGACTGAGCAAGAATTATGTAGTTGTTGTGAGATTGTATAACCATCAATTACTGCTGCGAAGCCAACGTGATCATTTGCCTTAGATCCGTCGGTAAAGATTTCGTAATATGAAGAATATTTTTGTTTTACCTCATAGTAGATCTGTTGGTATACCAAGTCTGCAGTAGTATCTTTTTGAAAGTTACAGAAATCATTGAGAAAAGTGATGTTATTATTGTTCCAAGGTTCAATAAGTTCTGCTGTATCAGGTAAATCAAAATCAGAAAGATGTAGGGTGTTGATCGCCTGTCTCATTCGAATCCCAAATGTTGGGATGACCGAAGGACGGCGCAGAAATAAGTCAGTGTATGATGGATGGAAGATATGTAAATGCAAAGGGTGGTTTTGGTTTGGTTTGATTTTAAAATAAAAACTTAGAGATAGCTTTAGACGTCTATAGTGCAGAGAAGGTTCATGTGCTAAGATATGTAAGCTTTGAATAGGAGAGGTTCTAAATGCCCCTGTGCAGGTGCGCAGTGCAAGATTATGTATTGGAGCGAGGATTTTTAAATAACTTTTAGCTGCAGAGCCATAGATTTGACAACAGTAATCAATTTTTGAGCGTATCAGAGCCCTTTAATTTTTAGCATGGACTCTGTATCGGCACCCCAAGAAGTGTTTGCTAAGACTTTGAGAATATTCAGTTTCAATGAGCATTTTTTTCTTAACTCTCGTATGTGTGGCAAAAATTTAAGTTTATTGTCGAGTGTGATTCCAAGAAATTTTCCTTCAGGTTTTACAGATATTGGTCGGTTGTTACGTGAAGGTCCGGATCAGGATGAAGACCTCTTTTACGGCAGAAATGAATGCAGAAAGTTTTTTGCGGGGAGAAGGAAAAACCATTCTCCTCCGCCCATTGAGAGACTTTATTGATAGCTGTTTGAAGCTGTCTTTCAATGATACTCATGTTCGATGATGAAAAGGATATTTCGAAATCATCAACGAACATAGTGCCTTTGACAGCGGGGGGCAGTTGTTCGTGTAAGCTGTTGATTGCTATAATGAAAAGAGTAACGCTCAACACACCTCCTTGGGGAACACCTTCTTCTTGGATGAAGGTATCCGACAGAACGGATTTGACCCGTACATGAAAAGAATGATGTTTCAGAAAATTGGAGAGGAAGATGGGGAGGTTACCTCGTAACTCATATTCGTGCAGAGTTTTGAGGATCCCATATCTCCAGGTACGGTCATATGCCTTTTCAATGTCGAAGAATACGCTCACAAGATGTTTTCGTTTGAGAAATGCTTCTCTAATCGATGTTTCGAGAAGCAGTAAGTTGTCAATGGTGCTTCTGCCGCGCCTGAAACCACTTTGATAGGATGATAGCAGGTGATTGGACTCCAGAATGAAAATCAGTCTGGCGTTAACCATTCGCTCCATCAATTTACATAGGCAACTAGTAAGGGCTATTGGTCTATAGCTTTCAGGTTGATTGGGTGGTTTATTTGGTTTCAGTAAGGGTATTATTGTTGCTTGAGTCCATAATGTTGGGAAACAGTTTTCAGTCCAGATTCTATTAAAAAGATGTAGTATATTTTCTAAAGAAGTTTTACTCAAATGTTTTAGCATGCTATTATGTATTTCGTCCGGCCCAGGTGAAGTATTGCGAGTTTTTTCCAAAGCTGTAACAAGTTCTTTAAAAGTAAAATTATGATTATATGGGCAATTCCACGATAAGGTCAACCAGATGGTCAAATTTTCGAAATTAATATTTCTAAACAAACAAGGTATCATTTTAAAGGTAAAGAGTTGTTTATTTTGAAATTCATGTCTAAATTTTAATAACTTAAGTTTTGACTAAGTTACAAGAGCTCAAACTAAGGTCAACATCCAGAGCGTTTTCAAACTATATTTGACGACTCTCAAAGAAGCTCTGTTTTTTCCAAAATATACATACTAAAATTATGATTTAAGACGAATAACCATTTAAATATTCAATGTACAGCAGGTGATGTTGCAAAAATGTGTGAGAATATAATTCATTTTGATTTGTGACAGAATTCCCATGGGGCACATTAAGTGTTTTACGTCCGACACCAAAATGTACGATTAATTATGCTGGGCCAATAATTTTAAAGCTACATACATTTAACTTTGTATACAAAGTAAGATCTTTGGTCTCATCGATGTAACCGATTAACATTTTGTGACAAGTAAATATTTTTAATTAAAATCTAGGTGTTGGACGTAAAGAATTTTTTTACGTCCGACACCATTTACGTCCGACACTGTTACATTCCGTATATAACACTTGTTTACAACTGTGATTCTCCATATTTTACCTACACGAGTATGGGTTGCGAGGTAACTTACCCACATTTATCTCTAATTTTCTCCAACATAGATCATTTCGTGTACGTGTCAAGTCTGTCCTGTCGGATACCTTTACCCAAGAAGAAGGTGTACCCCAGGGAAGTGTGCTAAGTGTTACACTTTTCTTAATAGCCATCAATAGCCTAATTGAACAATTACCTCCTTCTGTTAAAGGTACCATGTTCGTAGATGATTTCCAAATTTCTTTTTCTTCATCGAACATGAGTATCGTTGAAAGACAGCTACAGATCTCAATTAATAAAGTCACACATTGGGCGGAAGAGAATGGGTTTTCCTTTTCTGCCCAAAAAACTTTCTGCATACATTTCTGCCGTAGAAAGGGTTTTCATTCGGACCCAAATCTACGGATTAATAATCAACCAATCCTTGTTAAAGACCAGGGTAAATTCCTAGGTCTAACTCTTGACAATAGACTTAAATTTAGACCTCATATACAAGAGTTAAAAAAGAAATGCAACTTAAAATTAAATATCCTTAGAGTCTTGGCAAATACTTCCTGGGGTGCCGATACAGAGTCCCTGTTAAGAATCTACAGGGCTCTAGTGCGGTCAAAAATGGACTACGGGTGCCAAATTTATGGCTCCGCAGCCAAAAGTGCTCTCAAAGTCCTGGATTCAATTCATAATCAGGCCTTGCGCATCTCTACAGGTGCTTTCCGAACTTCACCTATCAATAGCTTACTTATTTTGTCTCACGAACCATCATTACCGAATAGACGACTTAAACTTTCACTCAATTTTTACTATAAGATTAAACCTAATTTTAATCATCCCTTACATCTACATATTTTTCTTCCCTCAAACACAGATTTGTTCCTGCGCCGTCCATCGGTCACCCCAACATTTGGGATTCGCATGCGACAGGCGCTTGCTGAGCTTCAAATACTAGATTTTAATGTATATAGTACAATAGAACTTATCGAACCGTGGAGTGAAGTTAATATTTCTTTACTCCATGATTTTGATACATTTCAAAAGAACACTACTACAGATACAGTTTATCAGCAAATATATCATGAAACTAAAGACAAATACCCTCTACATAAGGAAATTTTTACCGATGGGTCAAAATCAACGGATCATGTCGGTTTCTCTGCAATAGTTGATGGTCTATGTATTTCACAAAAATTAAATAAATCTTGCTCCGTTTTCACTGCAGAAATAAAAGCCATAACTAAATCTCTACAAACAATAGCCCAATCATACCACAAGAAATGGGTGATATACACGGACTCAATGAGTTCAGTGGAAGCTATCACTCACTGCAACAACAATAGCCACCCTTTGGTAATCCAATCGTATTTATTATACAATAGACTAAAAGAAAACAATTTTGAAGTTCTCTTTTGCTGGATCCCTGGACATGTCGGCATTGCAGGCAATGAGGCAGCTGATTCAGCAGCCAAGGCTGCAAGTGCCCATGTCGATGATCTTGTTCCTTTTGACGACATAAAAAATACAATCGCTGACTGTCTTAACAACTATTGGCAGCGGGCCTGGAGTGGAGAAACGCAAAATAAATTGAACTCCATCCAGCCTTCGACGAAAGGCTTCAAATCATCAAACATCACCAGAAGAGAGCAAGTTGTAATAGCCCGTCTTCGCATCGGTCACACAAGATTCACACATAAACACCTTTTCTGCCGTGAACCATCTCCTCTATGCAACACATGTAATGTCAATCAGACAGTGTTGCATATCCTCTCTGATTGTCCAAATTTCAATCATATTCGTTTAAAATTCTTTAATCATTTTCATCCATCGTTGAAGGAACTGTTGGGGGACATTCCCAATCCGAAATTGTTCCCGTTCCTTCAGGAGATTGGTTTTCTCTCTCTAATTTAGTATTCGTCCTTTTTCTTGTCTTTGTTTTGTTATCAATGTTTTTATATATTTCAAAATTATTTTGCAGATTTTTCCTTTGGCTGTGTTTCAAAATTCAAAACTTCGTTTATATTCTTTTTTTGGCAAACCATTCGAAATTCTAGAAGTTTTATGTCCTTAGTTTTTCAAAAGATGTCACATATTTTTGTTTTTTTTCCTTTCTTTAACAAATGTCTGGCGCAGTATAGCCTGTTGAGGCTCTTGTGCCATAAAAACCAATAAAACCAACCAACCAACCATATTTTACCTTTAATTACAAAGTTAAAGTGAAACATGATTAAAAAAAAAAATAATTTTGACTTTACTGTGCATACATATACTTTAAATTTACTTATTAAATAGTAAATTTTACTTCAGAATAATACTTTAAAAGATTTTTTCTCCTCATGCGACATTTATATTAAGACAATTACAATGCCTCTGAGTTGTTCTGGGAACTCTTGAATTAATAAAATGTTCATATACATATTATTGCTTTGAAAAAACAGCAACACAACTTTAAGTATTCATCTAAAATTTTAAAGGCTAGATCATCACAACACAACCTGTATTCTGTTTCGCAAAGATTTACAACACATGGATTTCGTAGTTGGATTAGTACAAGTGGATGCTTACATTTTTTTATTAGTGTTCTGATTAATATTCATATTTGCTGGTTGATGGTTGTTGATGCCATAGGAGGCACTGTGAAAAAAATCGTTTGGCGCCGCGTTAAAGCAGGAAACTGACGGTGACAAAAGCGGAGCAATTTTCTCAAGTTGCAGCACTTTTAAATCCAAATATGCATTTTAAGTATATTCCAGCAAAAGATATACACATATATACAAAGCATTTGCATCTGCACTGGAAAGCTGTTTTCCATATTCCGAACATCAAATCTGCTCATTTTTTCAAATCAGTTGGACACAATCAAGATCAAATTGGTGACATATCACGTGATAACCAAATTAAGAACAGTACCAATATTTACTATGTCAGAATCTGATAATTCCGGGATCGAAGAATCTGCAGATCTTGATACAGTAAACATCAATGACTGGGTTGTGGTAATGCATGATGCCAAGCTTTATCTTGGATGTATCACCAAAAAAATTGCAAATTACTTTGTATCAGTCATGCATAGTTCTAAAGGCTATTTTAAATGGCCAAGAAATGAGGACAAAATATTTTACAAATTACGGGACATTATAAACGTATTCGTCCTCCGATCCCTACAGGAAAAAGGGGGCAGTTTAAATTTGATGAACTCTTTTAAATGTTAAAAAAAGTATATGTGTGACCTAGGAATAAAAGTTAAGCTAATTTTCTTATTTAAAACTGTAATCGTTGACATGTATTTACATTTAAGAACAACGGTTTAGGTCCAATTCGAAGAGTTTACGTCCGACACCACAAATTTACGTCCGACACCAAGGTAAAAGTAGTTCCAAGTTAATTTTATTCAAAACAATATCATTAAAAAACTGTAAAATATTCTTCAATCATAAGTATACTATCCATATTAGCTGTTTTTGAAATTAAAATGTAAGCCAATTCGCAGAGTTTCAGTAAATTGTAAGTGAATCTCCAATTTTACTATTTGTGCGTTTACGTCCGACACCAACTCTTTAAATCTTCTTAATTTCTATTTAAGAGATCTAATTTAAAAAACTAACATGATTTTTTATTCATTATGATGTAACGAGTATTTTGAATACCAACTTAATCATTTCTATTCAGTTTATATTTGATAAATGGAACTAAAACTAAAAAATATTTCTTCATTTTTTACGTCCGACATCATGGAATTGCCCATATGTATTAAAAACATTTGAGTTAAAATTCAGGATTTTACGTTCCTTAAGGGATTTTAAAGCTAAAAATTTTGAGCTATAATTGACTGCGCTAGAGACTTCTGCCAAATGAGTCCCCAAGCAGTCGGCCACGTCTTTGAGGTCAGATATTGATTGACCATTTTTCTCAAGAATGGGGGCACCAGATGTTTGATAATTACCAACGATTTTTTTAATTTTGCCCCAAACGGTCTTGGATGGAGTGGACGTCGTGATTGTGCTGACATATGTTTGCCACGAGTCCCGTTGGCTTTTTCGCCGAATCCTCCGAGCTTCAGCACGAGCTCGTTTCAGAGCCACAAGATTTTGTGTGGTTGGATAACGACGAAATGTGTGCCATGCTTTCTTTTGTTTTTTATAAGCTGCCTAACAATCAGAATTCCACCAAGGTTTAGGAAATTTAATCCTGCCCTTAGTGGTTCTTGGTATAGCAGCGTTCGCTGCATTCAAAATAGTGTCAGTTACTCGTCTTACCGCTTCATCGATGTCAGTATCATTCACAACTTCAAATATGATTTCTGCCAGCTGGGAAAATGTTGCCCAATCAGCTCGATCAAGGCGGAAACGGGATAGCTGCTGCTGTTAATAGCTGCAGCGCCCAGTGAATGTTATCTTGATCGGAAAGTGGCCACTACTATAGAGTCCACTTTCGACATGGAATTCCCACAGTGGCAGAAGAGAAGGTGAGCGTTAACTCTTTGCTTGTATGCGCTAAAATAAAGAATGATTATCAACACTATGATGTGGAAAGCAGAGAGCTTTATCCAGAAGAGCGAAAACTTTACAACGAAGTCAAAGTTTTTATCTTTTTACGCATGATAACAATACATTTTAGAATGTTAGTTTTATTTTAAGTTTTTTTACTGAACTAAGTTATATGAAAAAAGCAGAGAATAACATCCCCTAATGTGTTAAGTATAAAAGTTAAAATATATTGTATGTGTTTCTTAATAATTCAGAATAATTAATATAAATAAGTATGAAGAGCAGCTAATATGAGCTCATGTACAAAAACTTAAACAGATAGTCTTTAATATAGAAATTAAATTGTCATGGATTATGATATCAGTTCTTATTTCAAACAAAAAATTAATTGATACAAGAAGTTTCACTATTTTCCCACTGTTGGCAAAAGCATTTTATTTTTTTATTTGAAATCGAGAAAAAACAAATAAAAATTTTAAAGCGAAAACGAATAATAAATGTCAATAGCTGCAAAATTATCTGCATGTCGGAAATTGCATCAAAGGTAGAGGGAAATAGTTATTTTCATTCTTAAAAAATACTAATAGAGTCGATGTTCATTGTAATGTCATCGCCCTGCTGTTCAAACAAAATTGGTCACTGTAGCGAAAAGTCTCTGTAACGTAAATGTAAAACATATTGCATGTTACTTTCGTACTGTTTGAAAACACTGGAATATCGTTTACTAGTTCTGCTTTATGTTCAACGGGTAGGAAAAGACTAACAAAGTTGTAAATCAATACAAGTTTTAGCTTACTTTTCTGAAAAAGTAGAAAATTGGTGAAAAAATCACGAAAGAACGAGTGATGTATTTAAAAAAAAAAACCGTTCAAAACAATTGAGTTGAAAAAGCACAACTAAACAAAAATAACTAAATACACACAGAGAAATTTAAAATAGGAAAGTTGGGTTTTGAGCTGCGGAAACTGTGTACCTGTCAGTCTATCTATTGGTCAGTTCGCCCCCCCTCCTCCCGCAATAACTTTTGAGTGCATAGTCTGATTCGATTTCTATTTTTGTTTTTTTTTTTGATCGAAACATCTCAGCGAGGGCAGCACACTCCCAAATGCGACTTTTTGATTTGAATAATATTTCATTCAATTTCAAATTTTCGATTTTTTTTCCCTATCCTCTTTCATAACTTTTGAGGTAATAAGTCCGATTCAAGCGAACATTTTTTTTTTCAAAATATCACAGAGAAAACACCTCATTCCTGTTTGATTTTTTTTATTTGAACAAATTTTCAATAAATTTTGAGCAGTTCAAAAAAAAAACTACCCCCTCCCTCACCTTAAGAAAATATTTTTATATTTGCATTTTTTACAGTTAAAAACCAAATATCACCCCCCCTCCCAACTACATACAGAATAGCACGTACACTTAAAAAAAAAAAAAAACAGGAGGCTCCATTGTCACCTCCTGGGCCCCTTAAACAAGGGACGTGCTTTTATCGCAAATAATAAGATAAAATTTCATTTTGATGTTGTTTAAACTTCTTTTTCCTCTTTAAAAAGCTCTCTGCTTTTCACGTCATAGGCTTTATAGTAGCTTTTTGCTTAACAAACACAAGCAAAAGTAAAAGATTATTGTGAAGCCGTCTTTCACAAGCTTTGCAGATGACCAAAAATGGGAATTAAGTTTCTCGTTAGACGCAAATAGCGAATTCGCGCCGCAGCTTCCCGATTTCATTATAATCGCTAAAATTGGCGATTTTTCAAAAAAAATCAGCTGACTTTAGGACCTTATATTTCGATAACGGGGGCGCGAGGGCAAAAACGCATGCGTCCAGAAACATGTTTTACAATCCTCTTTCAATTGGTATTCATTAAAAAAAAAATTTATTATTCCATGATCGGGTTCTTTCCTGGTGAGTGTCGCCCGGGTGAAACCCTTCCCTGCGTAGTGATGTCACTGCATTTGAGAGCTGAAATATAATTTCAAATATAACATAATTCCAGTATTTATATTTTTCAGAAACTCTTAACTACATTTTGGGCTCAAATACCCCCTGGTGAGACTAATTTGTTTGATAGATTAAATAGAATGAGAATGTGTGTGTGGGGGGGGGGGGGGGAGATTGATTGAAAATTGAACTATTAATATTTTTCATAAACTCTTAAAACCATTTTAGTATCACAGTCCAGAGGGGTATCACTCGGCTCACCCCCACCTCGCTCCCCTGTAATGCAACTGGATCAGCTAGGGTAACTAATCTCAAATGTTGGGGGCATTTTATCAAAATTGAAATTTTGATATTTTTCATAAACTCAAAAATTATTTCGGGCCTCACCCCATAGGCAGGTGACAAGTTGGGTGGCACGCCTCCCCAACCATAGTGAACCTACTGCAATAACTAAATAAATAGTGATAAATAAAAAGCAACAGCTAAGCCGGCATCTACGGGCAAGCACTGGACTCAGGAAGGGAGGATGACCAAGCCTAAACGAAAGAGGACGGCGCCCAATGATAAGAAAATGGAATCGCCGACCCCGATGGATTCGCAAGCCGAGGAGAGCCAAAGGGCCCTATTCAGGGCTAGTGAGGGTGACCTCGCTATCGCGGCAAATCTCGTGCTTTCCCCCCCTCCCGCATCATACTGGAGCGATGACGAAATTCCGGAAGAGGATGAAAAAACAGACATCAGTTGCTACGACTACTGCAGGGAAATCGGATTCAACCTGTACGATGTAAACACCCATTTCCTGGAAAATCAAGACCCCCAATCCCTCTCTGAGTGGGAAGTTAAATTACGGAAAGCTGATAACTACTTCAAACAGTCAAGAAAATTTGATTTTGACCGAGTGGACGCAAACAACATCCGAGAAATCAACAGAATGCTGTCCTACGTGGTCCACAAGAAGAACTACATGGAATTCCACAAAGAATTGGAAAAATACGCCAAACGGATTGCTTCGCTCGAAAGGGAGAACGAAGCTCTTCGTAACAGCGCCAAGGAAAACCCCCCCGCCACCACCAGAAAGGGAAAGCAAGGTGGGGGGGGAAACCACAAAGAAGAGGAAACCTGTTGTCATTCTCAAGGCCGACGACCCCGTCCAATTACTCCAGGAAATAAAAGAACAGAAAGACGAGGACTACGAACTTCAGCTGACAAAAAATGAACTGAAGATCACCCCCCGCACCGACGAAGGACAGACAGCGATCGAAAACTGCATTAAGGAGAAAGGGATGGAGTATCATGTCCCCACCATTGGACACACACCGCCGGTCAGGGTAGTTCTTAAGGGTCTCCCTGTTTCTACGACCTCCTATGTGATCCAGGTTGAACTAAAGAAAAGTGGACTGCAGCTTTGTGCGCCAGTTCATCAGCAGAAACGGACCCCTCCAAATCTTCTGTGCCCATCTGGAAAGAAGTGCTGAAAATGAACAGATCTTCGGTAAGAAGCTAAAGATTGGCCCCTTCATCACCATCGCTGAGAGGCTCCGCTCACGCAGGGCTCCCCTTCAATGCTTTCGATGCCAGGGATTTTTCCATACTTCATATTCGTGCCACGTGCAAGAAAAATGTGTGGTTTGCGCCGGCCCTCATCGACTGAAAAATTGCCCAAAGAGAGGATCAACACCCACCTGCGCCAACTGCGGCGGAGAACATCCCGCCAGCTCACCAGAATGCAGCCTCAGACCCAAGGGAAAGCAGCCCTACCAACCTGGGGAGAAAGGCTCCCCTATCCGTAGGAGCGAGATGGAACGGTCGCAGCTTCGCTGCGCCCTTCGGGCGCTCGAAGCCCTTATCCGGTGAGAGATGCTCACCAATTCTACTGCCCCGCTTGCGGGGACATGATGACGCTTCGGCATTAAATGCATCCACCAACGCGCACCAATACTACGACACGGGGTAAAAGGGTTTTATTCTGCACGCCCCCTTACAATTCGACGACCGACCGACCGGCATCTACGGCGGGCTGTTTTTGTTTGAACGGATAATAAACGTAAAATGAAGGAAGAAAACAATTTTTTGTGCTCATGTGGGATGAACTTCTTTTTGAAATTTGATAGAGTAAATGAAATTTCAGTTTTATACATTTTTAGAAACTTTTAAATGCATTTTGTGTGTCACCCCCCCCCCCGCCATATTTTCAGCCGTAGTGTTGCCGCTGCGTTTAATTACTTAAGTAAAATATAAAATATACCAGGATTTCAGTATTTACATTTCCAAAAACTTTTTAATGAGTTATAAATGCCAACTCCTTCCCCTCCAGTAGGGTGTTTGCCGGCCCAAATGTCCTACTGTAATGGTGCTACTGTTTTTGATTGATTAAATGTATTTGTACATGTTGGTTGAAAAATTCAGAATTGAAGGGGATATATTTTTCAGAAATTCTTAAAAGCATATTTTGTTGTCGCACTTTACAGGTCAGGGGTTTTACGCGGCTAAAAATCACCCCGCCCCCACACACAGTGGTGCATCTGCTTTTTACAGAGAAGGAAATAATTTTTTTTTTTCTTCTTATTTTTTTTTTTTTTTTTAGGTCAGCTCTGGCTATAACCCCCCAGACGGGAGACACCGGGAGCGGTGCCTCCCTCCCCAGCAGTGACGCTGCTGTTAAAAGGAAATACTATTCGAAAAAGAGTCTTAAGGAAATCAAATGATTTTAATTTTCTAATTCAAGTTGTCTAAAACGTGTTTTTTGATATTTTTGTAATAATAGTCAGTTATCAAAATTACGAGCCTAGTGGAGTCTTTTGTGTTTTCTTTGTATAATCTTTAAATATATTTTCGTATATATTTTTCCCTCCTTAAACTAAATTTTCAAAAAAGATTTCATAACTTCAAAAATGAGCATTACTTTCGGGCCAAGGAAGGGTAAAAGACTTTGGGAACTTTAAGAAAAACGAAAACGAAAAATAATATGCCCAAAAGATCCTCCTACGAACATTGACATTTTTCTAAAAAGGAATCCGAAAACTTATTCGCGGACTCAAGTTTGCACAAAGACAAAAATTTTAGGTTTGTACCTAATTTCAGAAATACTGATTTTGTCGCACTCAGGCAGAGTGTGAAAGCGGTTTTTTCATCAGGTTTGGACAATAGCGATGTAAATTTGCAGTGGACAGAGTTTAAGGAAAAACTAGCAAAAACAGTTGGAGATTTTGTTCCTTTTAGGAGAAAAGGGGTAAACACAAAAATTTGGCCCATGTGGTTCACTAGGGAAACTAAGGACGCTCTAAACCGTAAGCAAGCTGCTGTTCGTCGATTAAAAGAAACTGGTCACAGCGCAGACAGGCTACAGTATTGTGAGGCTAGGCGTAGTTTTAAGTATTTGTTACGGTTTCAGAAAAGAGAATTGGAGCAAAAGCTGGCAGATAATATTAACAGGAATCCAAAAGAGTTTTTTGCATACGCAAATTCTGGGAAAGTTCGAAATAGTCAAATCGGGCCACTAGTAGATGAGCATGGAAATTTAATTCAGAATGATGGTGATATAGCAAATGTTCTAAATGACTTTTTTTCCAGTGTTTTTAACGATAACTGTATCTCAACAGTTGACACAAGCAAGACACAAGCTACTACACAGCTTGAGGACTTTGTATTTTCCAGGGAGGACGTATTACTTTATTTGAAAAAAATTAAAACCACAAAAGCTCCGGGACCAGATAATATTTATCCAAAAATTCTAGTAGAATGTGCAGAGGAATTAGTTGACGTTATAGTTAATATATTCAATGCTTCGTATAACTCAGGGATAGTGCCAGAGGACTGGAAACTAGCTAACATTACACCACTCTTCAAGAAAGGGTCTAGAGGTAATGCAGGAAATTATAGGCCTGTGAGTCTGACTTCAGTGGTTTGTAAAATTTTTGAAACATTGATCAAAATTAAGATTATGAATTTTTTAGAAAATAATGGGCTGTTGAGTAGTTTGCAGTATGGTTTCAGAAAAGGTAAATCGTGTGCTACTAATTTATTACATTTCTACGACAAGGTTACCTTGGCTTTAGATAGCAAAAAATGCGTAGATGTTGTTTACATAGATTTTCAAAAAGCTTTCGACAAGGTGCCTCATGTAGCACTACTCAGTAAATTAGCTGATATAGGAATAGGAGGTAAAATTCTAGTTTGGGTTAGGAATTGGCTGACAGGAAGGAAACAAAGAGTAGTTGTTAGGGGTAACTATTCTAAATGGAGCGAGGTTTTAAGTGGGGTTCCCCAAGGATCAGTTTTAGGTCCCCTTTTGCTTATTATTTTTATGAATGACATTCATGAAAATGTTTCTGGAAACATGAATTGTTTTGCCGATGATGTCAAACTTATGGGGGTTGTAGAAAATGACGAACAAATAAATCAGCTGCAACAGGATTTGGATCATATTACTAAATGGGCAGACAAGTGGGGTATGGCAGTTAATGTTGGGAAATGTCAAGTGCTGCATTTCGTCATGGAAATAAGCATACAAGCTATTATTTACAGGGTTCAGTCATTAGTAGGGCAGATAATGTTATGGATCTAGGTGTCTTAATAAATCAGGATTTCAAGTCTAGTCAACAGTGCAGCATAGCTAGTAACAAAGCCAATAGGATGCTTGGGTTTATTAATAGATCTATTTCAAACAAATCTAAGAAAGTTCTTCTGCCTCTATACAGAAGTTTGGTAAGACCTCATTTGGAGTATGCTGTTCAGTTTTGGTCTCCTTATCTGAAGTAAGACATTAATTTATTGGAAAGGGTACAAAGAAGGGCTACAAGGTTAGTAAATGGGTTTTCTAATTTAGACTATGATTCCAGACTTAGAATGCTTAATATGTATAGTCTTGAGCGAAGGAGAGCCAGAGGGGACATGATTCAGTTGTTTAAATTTATTAAAATGAATGATGTTACGGGGTTAGATTTTCGCACGGAAGGCAGGACAAGGGGTCATTGTTTTAAGCTGTTTAAATCTCAGGCTAATCTTGAAATTCGAAAAAATTACTATTTTAGCAGGGTAGTGGGAACTTGGAACAGCTTACCGGAAGAGGCGGTAAAGAGCAATGGAGTAGATGGCTTTAAGAGGGCCATTGATCCTTATTGGGGTCTTTAATTTGACTAGGACCAGCCAAGTTGGGCCCAGAGCCTGCTGCTGGTTGCCACATTTGTATTTGTATTTGTATAATGATGCTGAGGTTTACTTTGTTACTGAGCAATTTCAGAGTGTTTTTTCGCATGAGTATGGTGTCTATAGAATTGTGACTGGTACATTAAAAAGTTGTTGTGTGCATATAAATAATTTTTTAGATTATTATCCATTGCCAGCATATTTATTAAATAAGCATGATTGTATATGCTTACATCATTCTGTTTATGAATAGAAATGATTTTGTGTTGAAATTTAGTCTTAATTTTAGTGTTTTGATAATTATCTAATCATAAATAGTTTTTTTTTACCATTTATTGAGTACCATTTTTAATGGGTGACAATCTTGCGGCTAAATACAATCTAGTCCATGTTTCTTTTTAATTGCAAATGGGAAAACTAAGTTGTTGTAATTGCACAATTTATCTGATATATTCTTAATGATTCATTTTTGGATGAAAAAGATGTTTTTGAGAATAAATATTTTGGTTTTGCACTTTTATTGCAGCTATATAAAGACAGTAGTTTTGCTAGATTTTACACTTGTGATTTATTGGGGATAAAGCAACATTAACTTATAAATAAAAAAAACAAAACATATTACACTTTTTTAGCATTGAGAGTATCAATAACAATTGAGTAATTTTCTTTTGAAAGACGTGAAAAAAGTATAGTACTGTTTCAAGCTCTAGTGTATTTTATGAATTGGAATGTAAATACAGTACCGAAGTGATAATGTGAAATTATCATGACTAATGATTACATTTGTTGGATTTTCTGGAAGTTTTGGTTATTGACTTAACTTGCTTAGAAGATGCAAGTAGCCCTTTCATTACTCAATACAAATATTATAATTTGCATAACAAATTATATTATGGTGCAGTTTTAAAACATTTATTTATTTAAATTGTATAATTTATTCTGTTTGAATTTCAATAAGCAATTTGGAATTTGGTCGATTGCTGATTTATTGCCATTGTACTGTATTACAAATTTTAATTTTCAAAACAAGTTATCAATGTTTACAAGTATATTTTTTAATTTTAATTTCTTTCTTGAACATGCGGTTGTTAAAAAAATGTTCTTTCTTTCTGAAGTTGGGTGTGAATAAGATTATTAGTTACAGGAGCCTACTGTTAATATCATTTTTTAGTGTTTCTTTAAAATATTTTTTTTAGCATGTGTTGATGGAAATACAGTGAAACTTCGGTAACTCTACTACCTTGGAAAGTCGACATTCATGTTTCCATTGGTTGGTGCCAGGATCAGATCCAGAGGGGGGGGGGGGGGCGAAACCCGAAATGTTTTGTACTTTTTTTTTTTTTCAACGCAAAGAAGGGAAATAATTTTGTAGCTAATTTTCTACATTCTGTAACTATTAGACAAGTGAAAATTTGAAGAAATGCAGAAAAACTAAGTAATTCTTATCCTCATTAGCTGCAAAACATACTTGAAAAACGAGACACTTATTAGCACTTCCTGTTCTCTTTCCCAATTCAGTTCAGAGCCCTCCAGGGCTAAGGCAGGCCCCTCGTCAGTTTGGTGACGGATCCCTTCCCCAATAAAACTTATACTACGATTTCAAGCTGGGGAGTCCTCAAGGACCGGGCCCCTAGTTTCCGATTACGAAAATTTGACAAAATCAGCTTCTTAATACATCCTGCTTAATAAATGCAAAAATCATGCTTATCGCGTTCTTGTAGCATGTTTATCAAAAAATTTGTTGCACACATGTTTCATATCTTTATTTATTTAATGACGAATTCAGTAGACGCTCAGCCAAGATACAATTTACAGGAACCTCTATCTATAGTTCGAAATCCACTTGCTTGCTATTTTAGTCCAATTTTGCTATTGATATTCTTTCACATTATCCTTTTCTAAGAGTTTTGCTTCTCAAACAAGGGTGAGCAGGGCTGTTCTCTTTAATAGACCTGATAGACGAGGTACTCTTATCCATTTTTGTTTAAAAATTATGGATTTGTTCCAAATAAGGTATATTTGAAACTGTTCTATTAATTTTGTTTCATACTTTTCAACGAAAGAATAGAAAGAATTTATTGAAATTATTTTTTTTAATGCGAATAAGCGTAAATAAATAAGCAATAGTACACTACACTAAATTACAATAGTTCATATTCTGCAACCGTACCTAGGTAAGTTGACGCCCGCATAACTCGACAGATTTTTGTGGTCTCTTGGGGTGTCGAGTTACCGAGGTTCCACTGTAATTATCAAAATTTGAAAAAGGCACATTTTTTCTTCTCTATATATGTAGGATGGATGAAATAGAAGAAGCTATAATAAGTGATTTACCTTTTCCTGAGGAGAACAATTTAAGTGCTGTTTTGCAGTGCCTGTTAGTTTTAGGTGTGACTAATTCGAAAGACTTGCATTATGTTAATGAAAATGATCTACAAGATGTTTTGAAACCAATACAAGCAAGAAAACTAATAGCAAGTTGGAGAAAGACTGATAAAGGTAAGTAACCAAAACAACGCCAATTCATAGCGTTGCACTGATATTACCTAATAACTCAACACTACAGGTGTTCCATACATTTTATTTGTGCATAATAATGTTTGTTGCTCATAACAATTAAAGGAAATCTAAAATGTATTAGCTACTATAATTTTAACATATTTACCATCATCAAAATTATTATTTTTCAAATTTACCATGCATTTGTGATAAATGCAAGCTATACAAAATAGAATTTTATAAAGTTGCAAAAATTGACATAATGCAATTTGTATTAATTAAGTGGAAACTTAAAACCAACTTTTAAAACACAAATTTAAATACGATTACTCGCAATTTGGGTTGCTGCAAAAGAAAATGAAACTGGTGCTTTTTTTTAATGGTAAAGCTTATAAACTGTTTAATGCTGTAAACCTCTGTTTACGCTACTCTGAATTACATGAATGAGGAGTTTCGTGGTTTCTAGCATTTTATTTTGTAGACAGAAAGAATTCATTCCACCAATGTTCTGATTGCTTTGTTTTGCTTTAATATCACAAATAATACAGATTTAAATAGATTTGCGGCGTACGTGATGGACGGTGTCCCCCCCCCCGGGAATAGAACCGGGGACCTCTGTGGTAGAAACCCAGTGCTTTGGCCGCTGGACCAAAAGGCCTCTTAACCCGGCGGGCAAAGTTGGGTTATATGCTCTCGAAGCGTCGTACGCCACAGATTTAAAGCACAATAATGCCAAATATTTGCCTCAATGATATATTCTTATTTTATTTCTTTATTCTTTCTTAATCTTTATATTTAACAATAATTATGGAATGAAAAATTATGCCAACGACTTAGAATTACTCTCGGAAGAATAATGTTTCGAACTCACTAGATTAATACCCACAGGTAGGGAAATACAGTAATTTGAATTATTGTTTTTGGCATTTTAATAAGCCAAATGTAGCGTTTCATGGGAGAGAAAGAAAGTAAATAATAATGTTATAATACATTCTCAAAAAAGCATCTTCAAATCTCAGAAATTGTTGTCTTTAAAAGTGAGCTGTACATTTCAAAGAGTAGTGCTTCTACTGTAGTTATTAAAAAACACATTTAAAAAGAAAGTTGAAAACAAGTAAATTATTAAAATTTTTGCAATGAAGCACCTTTATTTTTTTTTACATTTTTAACAATTTTATAAACTTTTCTTAATTTTCACTAAATATCCCGTTTGGACTGAAGACACATATACTCAACCTATTTTTTACATTTAAAAATAATAGCCTTCTAATGCAGTCACGTGCCTAAACCTAAGGCACTAGTACAGTTTTATAGTTTTATGTCAAAATAAAGTAAATAAAGGTAATTCTTAGATTTATTTCAATACAAGTAAACAGCATTAAATCTGGTGCATATTACCCTTTCCAGCCATCAGTGAGGCAAATAACCTGTAATTTGGTAATGCATATTACTTGTTAGGTTAGGTAAATTTGTTAGGTGAGGTTAATTGCCTTCTCCCCCCTCCTCCGCATTTTTGAACCCAAAAGACTATATGTAAGGCACTCACATATACATCAACCACCTTTATAATGTTCTCATACTGTATAAACAGATAATTACAAATACAAATGTGGCGACCAGCAGCAGGCTCTGGGCCCAACTGGGCTGGTCCTACTCAAATTAAAGACCCTAATGAAGATCAATGGCCCTCTTAAAGCTATCTGCTCCATTGCTCCTTACCGCCTCTTCCGGTAAACTGTTCCAAGCTCCCACTACCCTGCTAAAATAGTAATTTTTTTAAATTTCCAGATTAACAGACCATTGGACCTATAAACAGACTATTGGAAAATTATTCATTTAAGCCTGTTTGTACTAGTACGAACTTAGATCAGGTGTTTAAAAATGACACTCATAACTTTCACCTTGCTGTAAAGCTGAAATAGCTGCAACACATTTACTAAAAGTATATGTATTCTATGTGTAAGGCTTTTTTATACATAAATGCACTTTAAAAAGTCGACACAAGCGCACCATGTTGTTGGAATCTTGAAACAGTTACTAGGGACCTAGTGGGGCGTGTAAGCCGAAATTACTATATCAAATTAATGCTTCAATGAAAAATATTTTCATTATTTTTCCTGAAGAATTTTTGGAATGAGTATAAGTTGCTATAATAAATTTATAAACATGTTACATACTGTAACATGTTCATAAATTTATACAAATTTAAATTAATCAGCAATAAAATCAGCTTGTAAAAATATAAAAATAAATATTTTAATTGGTAAATTATATTCTGATTTCCTGAATAATTCATGATATTTCATGTTTTTTCAGAGAATGAATTGAACAGTAGACCCATACTAAAGGAAGTTCAGCAGGTATGTAAAGAAACAAGGAAAAAAGATTCTGAAAATACACAACAAAATCTTGATAACTTAGATTGGGCTTATGAATATGATGTACGGGCGATTCTCTGTAAACTCGTCACTTTTCACCCGAAATCTGTCCGGGCACGGTTTTCTGAAATGTTCGTATAATTATAATACTATTGCTCAGAAAATGAATCTATTACTTTTGTTTGAAAGAGGGCCAATTGAAGTTTGTGTTTTTCTGATAAATCATGATAGGGGGTAAGTCCCCCGCCTAGTGTAACTAGGCAGGGGACTGTGCCAGGTGACTGTGTTTTTGCTCTTGTTGCGTAATATCTGAAAAACTAATGGAACATAATTAATTACGAGACTACCTATAAATTGAGGCACAAATCGTGGAAATAATAACTAATATGTTTTATAATTAAATTAATTGACATTAATAAAATCACTTCCCAGAGGACTGTTTTCGCAACGACCCTTCATCACAAATGTGGCCCTCAAACTAAGAAAAGTAGCGTTTCAACACCGTTCTTGGCAATTTCGTCAAATTCATACTGATTACTTTAAACTTCATGCCAAAAAGAATTTGCAAAAGTTATAGATTTTTCGTATTACAGCTTTGAATTTGTGACAGGGGACTGTTTGGAAAAACTCCGGACAGAATTTACTTGACAATTTTAAGTTTTATAAATACATAATTATACCTTATTTCATAAGAAAAATATAGCTTCATTATTCTATTTTTAAATATTAATTGCCAAATTTATGTAGTGTTAATAGGTTTTTTCAAATACTATCTTTAACAGTTAAACTATGGGATTGGGACAGCCAGGGGACTGCGTTTTCGGCGCTTAGATAATTTCTAGAAAAAAAAAATTAAAGTGTTATCACTCCAAATACAATTGGGCCACAAAGTAGTAATGCTTTACTTGTATTAAGAGTGATAATTACTTTCTTACACTTTATTAGTTGTAAAATACTCAGTCCGGACAGCGAATTACCAGTTTACAGAGAATCGCCCGTACCTTGGAAGAATGCACCTTCTCCAATAGTTAAAACATTAGAAGAAAATAAAACCCTTTCACCAAGTGCAAGAAAGAAGATCGTGAAAATTGTCACAGATGACATTCAGAAAATCATACAAAAACCAGGAAGAAAAGCTCTAACTATTATAGCCAGATTGATGGTGAAAAAATATTCTTCTCTTGCGGATACCCTATGTGGGGAAATTGTTGGAGAAGGACATTTATCGTTGGCTAAACAAATGGAAGTCAGGTTTGACAACATTAATCGAATGAGTCAGTTTAATGTGTTGAAACGAAGCTTGAAGGACAAAGGTGAGAATGCCAAAATTAAAAGTAGCAGATGAGTATGGTTGTATTAACTGGAAGCCACCTCATTTGCCAGTGCACGAAAATGAAGAATCTCAAGAAAACAAAAGAGAAACCATGGTTAGTATGCCTTCTGAGATAGATCTGAATGCTAAACAAAAAGAACTTTTAGCTGATACTTATTGTACTCAGAGGATGGAAATCAACCGTAAAACCTCCATCACAGCAATAAAATCAAGATGGCCTCTTTTGTTTTCGAAGGAAGGCTTGCTGCAGCATTTTAAAATGCTTACTGAAGTAGATATTTGCAACAAGATGAGTGCCTCTTTATCTCAAAAAGGAGATCGCCTCTTCAATTTTCTGAAATCGCTTCCATGCAGTAAGAAAAATAAAGAGAAAATGCAGCAGGTATTAGACATTTGCGTTGATTTGGAGGATGCAGACTTTATAACTATATTGAAACTTCTATTTATATATTTTGATGAAGATGTGAACCAGTTACTGATTGAAGTAGATGTAAGTACAATTTTATTTATTTTGCATTTTCAAGTGGTAACTTTTAATGTTCTTGCAGATACTGACTATTTTAATTTTCCAAATGTTCAGCTTGTTTATCTTTATTGTTGAAAATATCAACTTTCTTTGTAAAATAATGTTTAAACCGATTCCTAAAAAATTATTTATTGTAGGTTACTACAACCAATACTGAAATTGAACTTTTGAACCTCCCGAGTACGCCTTATTTAATATGCTATGGTAAGTAAATTTTTTTTGCATCTGCCTTAGCTATTTCAAAGAATACCCTCTAATAAGGTCAATTAGTATCTTATGTTTAACATCTTATGTACAACATTCTCCCTAGGATGTGTTAATCCTGCTTGTGCATTACCTAATGAAATGTAATAGTAATGTATAATAGAACCTCAATATCTTGAAAACCGAAAGCGATTGGACCTGATTTAAGTTGATGGATCCGTTATTTTAGTTAAAGCTAGAAAATCCCCAAATCTTAGATAGTTTTACGAAATTGCGGATATTTTGTTTTCAAAAGAAATTTGACGTATCAATGTTTTGAGTTGAAATGTGAATTTTCAAGTTGAAAAAAAAAATGTTCCTGATATCAGATAGGCATATAGCATTTTGTTATTATCCAGAGCAATATGGTAAATATCGAAAAGATAATGGGACTTCAGTCTATAAATTGTGTTGAAATTAAGCGATTAAGATATTAAATGTTAATGAAACTTTATTTTTTATTAATTGTTTTTTTATACATTAAGATTACATTTTAAAACATGATCCATCTGTATTAACTTTCAGGAGAAGTTGCTATACATGCAAAATCTTTCAAATTATTCATCGATAGCATAGCTGCAATCAAAGTAAGAGGAAACATTGGAGATGGATTTGCGCTATTGTTCGCTTCATTTTACTGTTTCAATATACACTATCCAAAGTCTGCTACAACTTTCGAGTTTGTTCAAAGGTAAGATTGCTTTACATAACAAGAAGCGTAGGTAATTCTATTTCCAATATGAATAATATATGTCAATGTCCTAAGTTATGCAATTTATTAAGAGAATTGCTTTTAAAAAAATCTAGCCTTTTCCTTCTGGAACACCCAGTAGCAGAAACTTTCTAGTCAGTTTGCGACGCTGATTTGGGCAGTTAAAAAGAATCTGCACCATATTTATTAGTTTTAGACTTCATAAAATACACAAGCCTTTTAGGGAGAGGGGGGCTTGTTTGGTTTTTTACCAGATATTCGTTTTAGGCAAAAATAAAAATTCGGTAAATATTAAAATTAAACTATTGAATATTTTATTATTATTTTTTAAATATTTAATCATGTTTTGTTTTGTTAATATTTATTTAACTCATATAGTGTCCATAAACTGACTTTTGTCAACATATATGACCCCTTCTCACTAAGTGTCCGATGTCACACTTCACTCACTTCATCTTCTTGTCATATGTCACTCTATATTATGTAAATATATATTGTTGATTTCATTTCAACCAAAATGTGTGATGTCCCTCCCACTTCTTCACAAGATATTAAAATTGTATTATTGAGTTATTTAAAAAGTCTCTGCTCTTTTTTCATAAGTGTTTGAGTAAGAATTTTTTTATTTGAAAATTAATTTTAATCTAAGTGCATATGCTCATTATTATTTATGACCTTTGGCTATTCCCTCGGTAGCTGCATAATTTCATTGGTGTGAAACTTCTGAAGTTTATCGGCGAAAAACTTAGCTAAGTGATTTTCAGTGACTGTTCAGTTAGCCAATTTTTTGCCATCAGAAGAATTTTTCAGGGACTGAAACTAATGATAATCAAAATTAGCAAGGTCCGGCCTATATGTTAGATGCCCCAAAAGTTCATAACCAAGTTTCTTCGATTTATTCTAAGTTATCAAAGTTGAGTGTGGCTTAGCATTATCACGGCGGAACACAACTCCTTTTCTGTTGTCCAATTCTGGTCGCTTCTCTATTCCTTGACTTTGCTAAGTGTTTTGAAGTATAAAAAATATAAATAGAGGAAAAGTTCAAAGCTTAAGGTTTTTGCCTTGTAAATTCTTGTTGGACATTGAATATATTTTACACACTTGTTCTTTTACTTTTAAGCTGCCTCTTCAATGTTTTCATGAATGGATTTTCAGTGCAGGTGCCTAATCTCCACTCTGTTTCATTGTAGTTCTGGTTTTTTATGTGAGCCTTTCCACTGCTAAAGAGCTCAGTCTCATATAGCTTTTAATTTTCTTTTTTTTAATTTATATATTTCTGTTGAAGTTTTAAGTTTTCCTGAGTTTTTTTTTTTCTTAATTTTTGACTTTTACACTACATATATATTTTTTTTTAACCAAAACAAGAAATAAAAAGAAAATATATAATGTGGTATACTTTACATGTAGGAAGGTATTTTAACTAAATTTTTGAAATAAATATCCGGGTAAATGCCTATTTTAGGTATATACCCTGGGTATTCACTTCTAAAAATAAATAAATGGGTAGTTTAATCTCTACATGTTCATAATAAAAATATCGTACATTCACCAAAGAATTTTTTTTTTTGTTGCTTCTAGGCGTTTACTTGGAATAAACCCAAATAGAGGTTCCAAAAATCCAGAATAAAAAAAAACAAGAAGTAACGAATTCAAAGATTCTACATTTTGTAAAAAAATTGTCTGAGTATGAACTTATTGATCATTAGATTTAGTTGTACAAGTGGTCAGTGGCGTAGGAAAGAGGGTGGGTCCCCGGGTTCGGACTCCTCCCATGAAGTTGAAAGTTAAACTCAAATATTGAAATTTAAAGCTATTAGCTTCTTTTTAACATACATTTTTCTTAATTTTACTTATGTATGACTGCGTATTTAAATTAAAATCAAATTATAACTGCTTTTCTTTACATTTTTTAAGTATGAGAGGTGGGTATTTTTCATCTGGACACCCCCCTTTAGGAGTTTTTTGCTACGCCACTGCAAGTGGTAACAACTAAATCTGCAATTGTGAGTGATTTTTCAAGGTGGGACTATGCAAAAACTATTTGATTTTACGGATTATTTGTTTTGCATTATTTATTACTATTGTTATTATTTTGTTTTTTATATTTTTGCTATTATCTTATTATTTTTTATTTAATTTGCAAAAAATCTGCAATTTCTTCTGAAAAGAAAAAAGTGATTTTTCAGGGTGGGCTTACGCCAAAACAATTTTATTTTACAGATTGTTATTTTGTTTTATTTATTACTGTTATTGTTATTATTTTATTTATTGCTATTATTTTATTAATTACCTTTTATTTCATTTGCAAGAAATTGTATTTATTACTATTATTGTTATTATTTTATTTATTGCTATTATTGTTATTATTTTATTTATTGCTATTATTTTATTAATTACTTTTTATTTCATTTGCAAGAAATCTGCAACTTCTTGTGAAAAAGAGAAGGGTTTTTTTAAGGCGGGCCTGTGCAAAAACAATTTTATTTTACAGATTGTTATTTTGTTTTATTAATTACTATTATTGTTATTTTATTTATTGCTATTATTTTATTAATTACTTTTTATTTCATTTGCAAGAAAACTGCAACTTCTTGCGAAAAAGAAAAAGTGATTTTTCAGGGTAGGCCTACGCAAAAACAATTTTGTTTTAGTTATTACAATTGTTATTATTTTATTAATTACTTTTTATTTCATTTGATTTTTACTATATTAATTACACTCAGGGTTTGTGAAATACAGTCGCCACTGAGGACAAACTTATTTTAAATGGCGAGTTAAAAAAAAGTTTGTATTTAAGTTTGAAAAGAGAGGACTTTTCAGTATTTAAGGTTTAAAAAAGGTAACTATTTCTCGAAATTGAGACTGACTGAGAAACCTGAATTTTGATTTGAAACAAGGTTATTGAAAAACGGCTGCTTGCATAAAATTTTTCAAAATTAAAAAGGAAAAAGAAAACTACGGAATTTTCTGAAGAGAGCTGTGAGGAGGCAATCCTCACATTTTAGAATCGGAAGCTAGCGAAAGTTCCAAATGAACGGCAGACAGTTCAAGGTCCACTTTTTGTCGCATGCAACAAGAATCCGAACATTTTCCGTTACGCTTTTCTCGAACATCTGCGGCAGATGAGAGCGAGAAAGGGAAATTCCCTTCTTTCGCACACATCCAAACACGCCTGCAGGTTCGCATTTCTCGTGCTCCACGTGACTTCCATCAGCCACCTGGAATGGCCGGAAGTCGAAGGTTTTAAAAGAGAAGCGCACAGGAATTTTCACGCCTCTACTCTCTCTCTTATCTGAAAAAACAGTGGTCGGAGCGCAGGCGATGATGGTCCTGCAGCCTGCGAAATAAAGGGCGCTCGTCCTCCATATGAGCCCGCCCTGAGAAGCCCTGTGCCAAGGGGAGATGATGAGCCCCGGAGTCCTCGGAGGACTTTGTCTGCCCCGGAATTTCCTTGTCTGCCAGAGAATAGGCGGTAATATCCTTTTTACTTATATGACGGTTATGAAGAGATATTGTGTGTGAGCAGTGCAATGCAAACACTAGAGTTTTCGTAGGGGGCAGTGTTGTTAGAACAGAAGCCTGTTTATGTGCAATGTATCTTTGGTTTAATGTTCTTTTGTTTGGTGTCTTGATTGAATGTTAAATGCTTAGAAGACCTTTTTGGTGTTTAGAATGTTGTTACTTAGTGGAAGTTTAGTAGAGGTGGGCACTGTTTTAGCTGTGCATTATACAAATCTTTCATTGCCATGGCCCCCGTATGTTGTTGGCAGGGGCACTTAAACAGAGTTTTTGTAATTGTGCTTACTCCAGAAATTAAACTTTTAAAGTACCATTTCTAGATCTGAGTACTGTTATTTTTGCTGAATTCATTATATTGGTGTGTGGAAGTTAGACTCATATAATGACAACCGCCGTCTTGTGATAGCGTGGCCGGTGTATTCTTCTCGTGCCGAACAATTCCTATGCATTCTTGTGATGTGTGTAACTAATACTTGTTATTCAATTTTTAATCTATGAGAACGGGACTTAAACCCCCGCTGACAGGCGCCGCCTAAGGAGCGCAGCCATGCCGTTCATTCCCATAGCCTCCTTCCCGAGATTTACCTGCATCGGAAGGTATGTCGTTTAATACGCATCGGTGATTCACGTGTATGTCAGGGGCGGTAAACGCCAGAGGAATTTCTGCTGAGTTCTTGTTTTTAGATGTTTCTTTTCGATGCCTTTTTTTTTGAGACGGGGCCTACCTGGGTTTATTAATTGTGTGCACACGCTGAAATGTACTACCGGCCGAGTGTTGTCAATGACTCTCCTCCCCCGAGGAGCTTTTCATCCACCACAAGAGCTTTTTATGGTGTTCCGAATTTCAGAATGCAACATTAGGGGTTCCAGTACTGAATTTTAGTAAAAAAATAATACTTGATGAGTTGGTTCTGATTTTTTAAGCCTGCACTATGGTATTGTGTCCACTTCTGTAAAACAGAGGTATATAGAGAGCAGAGGTAGGTCAGAGATTGTAAACAAACAGCGGGTGGTCTCCGCGCGGGAGAATCTGTGATGTAGGTTGGTCCCCTTTCAACTGGGACCAGCCATTGCGTAGCATGATAATGTCTCTTTTGGGAGTGCATTTTAAAACTTTTTTTAATAAATGAGGCATTTTTTGAGGGAGATACACTTGTTTATTGTCATAGGAAAGTACATATATCATACTAGATGGAAAATAAAAACCTTTATCATTAATTTATTCATAAAAATGAGTTTCTTACCTTGATATCTAAGATTAAATTTGGCATTTAAAAACTATTTTGACTTGTTTTTTCACTCAAAGATTGAGATGAATTTTCCTTTTGAAATCATGAACTGTTCATTCAAGTATTTCATATGACAATAATTGTAGCTCTTTGAGTAGGTTCATAGGCGGGCGTTTGTTTTCTATTTTTATTTATTTATTTATATGTTTTTAAAAAATAAATCCATTAAGGGGGAGGGAATATTTATCTTCAAGCATATTAAAAAATAACATGACTATATTTGGAACACGATGGTTTATATAAATGATATTTCTTTCCCTTTTTTTTCCCAGGTCTTTTGCAGGAATCAATACTACACTTCTAGAAAATGTCTCAATACATTTGACACTGAAGAGTTGAACTTCCTTCTTTTATTAAAATTTCGCCTCAGAAGAAAACACTTTGTCAGTGATATAACTGTCATCTCTTCATTTCTTTGTTATTTTCTTAATTTTTGACTGTTGAAAATTAAGTTTAGCACTTAAAATTTCTTCCTTTTGCACAATTAGTATTCCCCAAATAAAAACATTTAAATCTCATTAAAACCGCTTTTTTTTTTAAAACTCTATGGAAGGTGGATAATTAAATATACCTAATCATCAGATTCATGGGAGAATGTTTTTCAATGCACTACCTTGATTTAGACGACCAATTAACACACAAGGAACTCCTTTTATTGAAAAATTATCATTTTCCTTTAATACTGCGAATTAATATTATGTATCCCTTTTAAAGTGGACCTTTTTGGTTTGAAATTTTTAGCTTGAAATTGGGTTCCATTATTTTGCTCAATACGGATGTTTTCTATGCACCTCTCCATGTTTAAATTTACTTGCGATTTATTCTTCTAGAATTAAAAATATCAAACGTGCCTGTGATATTTTTAACTATTCCAGGCACGGTGCAGGCATAGTGTTTTTATGAATGTAGCATAAAAACGCCATCTAAACAATTGACAGTTTATTTTTTAAAAATAAATAAGTTGCTTCCAACAAAATGTTAAGAATTAAAATCCAACAAAATGTTAAGAATGCTCCCAAAAGCTCTGATTTTGGGTTCCTAAAATCACTTTCAAAATCTTTGAACCAAATAGCATCATTTTAAAGTGTAAATATATCTTGACCGCGACAAATACTCTATTAAATATCAGAAAACGATGGAACATAATCGGCTTTGCGCTTTTGGTTTTTCAGTCAGCTATAACAAAAAATACGATTTTTTTTTCAGGGAATCTTTAACCTTTAACATACACATAACTGAGCAATTAAAAGAAAAACAACTAGCATGGAAATGCATGCATTTTTAAGCTTTGCGCAACAAAAAAATGGATGTAATTTGATTAAAAGCAAACATATCGAACATTAGGAAGCAGGAGAAGGGGACCAACCTACGTCATGTTCCAAGAACTCAAAGGGGAGGGTTGCCAGGAGTCTCTGACCTACCTCTCCTTCTATATACCTTGTGTAAAACTTGCTTGAATTCAGAGCCACATATTTTACACCTAGATCGAGTATTCTCCTTCTTGGAACAAGATAAATAAAATAAAAAATTGTAGACCAGTGTAATCAAGGTATTTTCATTTGATGGTTTTGATTGTTACGTTTTAAAAGTATTAGAAAAAAAATTGCTTCACACAATTCAATTAATTATGACCTCCCATATTTATATATGTAATAGATTTTTTCAATTTCTGTATTTGCACTACTCTATGTTACTACTCTTGTGTACTTATAGCAATAAAATATTTTTTTGTTTAATTATAGTATTTTTTATAACATCCACAGATCCAAGAGCGTCACTCGGTTATTGTGTAATTTCGGAGCATGTAAGACTGGCAGGCAGCAAAATGTCAACAACCCCTTTAAACCTATCTTAAAAACTGAGATATTGGGAAAAATCTTCGTTGTGTATCAAATTTGCTTTTTTTCGCATCCACCTGTTTCTGGTTTGTACACTGCAAAAAAAAAAAAAAAGAAAAATCCGTCAAATGTACGGAAAAAAAAATCCGTCAAATTTACGGAAAAAACTGTCAGCCAGGATGCCAGTTTTTTTCCGTTTATTTAACAGAAATCTTCCGTAATTTTTTAACAGACTCTCCGTTTTTTAACGGAATATCTCTGTAATTGCAACAGTTTTTAACCGTTTTTTAACAGATTTTCTCCGTAAAGTGATGAAATCAACCTGCTATAAAAACGGTTAAAAACTGTTGCAATTACAGAGGTATTCCGTTAAAAAAACGGAGAGTCTGTTAAAAAATTACGGAAGATTTCTGTTAAATAAACGGAAAAAAACTGGCATCCTGGCTGCCAGTTTTTTTCCGTAATTTTGACGGATTTTTTTTTACAGTGTAAATAAGTCACGGTTAGTTATGTATTATAAGGAGACAAAAGATTTGTATACGAAATTCTCTGTGAAATCTTTTTGTGATTCCCCCTTTTGTGATTTTGTATACGAGAAAGATATTTGCCTAGTGACGAAGCAATGAACTGTTATGGTGGTATTTTGTTGCATGTTGGACCCCAACCAGGTGAGGTTCCCCAAACAATAAATGTATCATCTAATACTGATAATGAGATTTTGACCGATACTGCAGATGGCAAGGAAGTGCACAAGCAAATTGTACTCCATAAGAGTGAGGACCCGTTCACTGACTTTATGCATTTCACTCATTATAGCTTATTCCCTGATGTAAAGTCTTTCCTTAAGCTAAATAAGTCACTGTTAGTTATGTATTATGAGGAGATAAAAGATTTGTATACGAAATTCTCTGTGAAATCTTTTTGTGATTCCCCCATTGTCAAGAAAACTTTCCGCAATTTAACTTGCGATAGAATTAAATCGTTTCCTGTGCCTACATTGATTGAATTTAGGGTAGGGCGGGGCTAGTTGAGCAACGGGGCAAGTTGGGGAATCGAAAGATCTCGAAAACTATTGAACTTACAGCAAAAAATTAAATGGCAAAAAGAAGGGGTTACAGGAGCAGAACATATCGCGCGACCTTAAATTGCCATCCGGAGCTCAGACTTTTTAACAGAACGGATTGTTTTACACTGCTCGACATTGAAACTGCAACACCAAGAAGTAGTGGTCAGAAATTCATGCAAATTTTACCGTAGACGCACGTCACTGAGTTATGCAAATGATATGAAATGCGCAGCTCTCCGACGCACGTAAAGTAAGATATAAGAGAATGAAGTTGAAAAGTGGGCTATGTTCATGTTGGTTTTTCTGCCAGACTAGTTATCGGAGAAATTTGGTTTTTGTCTCGAAGGATACGTGTGATAGGAGGAAATGCCACGCCGCACAGTGGAGTATTTGAGTGAAAATCCTGGACAAAAGTCGAAAATGTAAAGTATGGTCAATCTCACACTTCTATTCGTTTTCGGACAGCTGATAAGACACTACGTCATAATATACAACATAAAACCCCTTCCACTTTGATTAAGACCCATACGAATGCTTCAAACTCAGTCGATGTGGAATCTGCGCTGCTGTTTTCCTGGAAGCTTCGTTTAATGCTTACATTCAATGCGCTGTATTCGGTGGCTTATTTCGAAATTATATAAAAAACACTAATGAATATGGAAGACGAAGGTGTATACTTTAATATGATGTGCAATCCATGTAGAATTTGCTTTGGGAAATATTTTTTTAATAGTGTTTTACACAACTTTAAAAAAATCGCTCTATTTTCAGTAAATTTTTTAAAAAGAAAGGTTTTTATATGGGTTCCGGGCATTTCCGGACGCAAGTTCGGGTATCAAAATAAAGCTTAAGGTTCCCTTAAAACGTATTTGAAAAAAAAAAGTTGCCCCTTTTTGCCCAAAATAGGTTTAAACTGGATGAAGTAAATTTACGTTTTTTCTTTTGGGTTTGTTCATGTTCGTTTTTTTTTCAGGATCTTCTAGGAAGTTTATAGAAATCACAAACAAATCATTGTATGAGATAATTAAAAAGTGTCGTCTAAAAAATTAGACGAAAAAGTTATGCATTTGCAGAGTTTTGGGTCAAAAACTCCACTGAGGGGAAGCAGAAAAATTTTCGGTTTCTAGTGCTATATGGGTGATTCTACGGTCAATGCGTTTTTTGTGTCCCCAAAGAAAAAATAATCTGTTTAATTTCACACTCATTATATCACTAGTAGCCGCTATTTTTATGATTGTAGTGGTAAGGGCCAGACGAAATTTCAATTTTTAGGGGGTTTATCGATACCAGGGGAAAATGCGTTGCCAGGGGAGTGACACTATTGGCAGAATTCTGGTTTTATTTACGATTATTTCACTTATTTTTCGGTGTAAAATCATAGTATGGACTCATTTCTATAAAACCTGTATTCAAAAATTTTTTTCGCGTTGTAATAAAATAAAAAAAGCAATCTTAAAAACACGACATGTTGCATACAAGTCACACCGCAGATCCCAAATAAAAATACTTCCCGCATTATTTACGTTCATTCAAATTGCTTTCACAGGGGGCAAATAATATTAAAAATGAAATTAATTATGCTTGTAACACAGTTTTAATGTATATTTACCCTTTTTTGGAACAAAACTGCCAGGGGAGTGACGCCAGAGAAGTGACAAAATCACACATTACCTATAAAAACAACATCACGCGTTCTTCTTACCAGAACTTCACGTAAACCGTGATGTCTGCACACAACAAGCATAACATTATACATACGCACACTTATGTAACGATGAAATATAAAAAGTTATACTTACCAGGGGAAATACTACAGCGACTGGCACAGTACGCTTTGAGGCACTTTCAACGAGAACCGATTCAATAATATTCGATTTTTTTTTAAAAACTCTTAGCTTGCTTTTAACTTTACTCAGTATTACACTGGTTATTCGCAATCAACATCATCCTTATGCATTTTTTATGCGAAATTTCAGTCTTTGAAGTTCGCCAGGTGAGGGTGACACTGTTGATATGGCCCGTTGAAAAGTATTTTTTAACAATAATAATAAATATTTTTTCAATGTTGACTGATGAAATATGTTTCTCTGTTAATGTAAGTGTATGATTATGGCAAAAAACGTTATGCCAAGTTAGCAAAAATTGAACGTCGAACATGTTTGTATAAAAACTAGTATTTGAACAGGCCAGGGGAGTATACATTTAGGACTATTTTCAGCTATAAATGCTAAAATAAAATAATTGTAGTGAATTAATTAGGTGGTCCATATAAAAGATAATAGTCTGTAAGGCTTAAGCATACAAAAACATTAATAAAATCAGTTTAACATGAAGTTTTTCCATTGGCCGTCTGAATTCAAATAGCGTAGAATCACCCATATAACATTAATATGTGTAGGTAATTTTCCCTTATCTTTGGCGATTTATGTAAAAATTGCTTTGAGTTGAAATAAAAAAGTAACGGTTTAACGAATCTTTTCGAACTATAACCTTTGTTACTCCCTGAGAATGTACCTTTCATATGCCGAAAATGTTTTTCAAATAGGTACATGGTTTCGGAGATTATTTAAGATACAAAATCACCCTTCCTCTTTGTAATATTAGTAAAGATTTATTTTTGCAACGAAAAAGGATTCATTGAAACATCAAAATATTTGCCTGCTATTCTCGTGGCATTTTTTTCTTTTGTTCTAGGTTAATTTAGCATTTTTTGTAACCTAACGATTAGAAATTATAATCAAAATTTTTTCCTCATATTTAACATTTTTGACAGAATACTGGTATTGTTGAACTACTTTTTTGGGAGGGGGGAGAGAGGAGGCAATGTACTAATTACATTCCGTCAAAGGAAAAAATACATCGAATAAAATACGCTTTCTTATTAGCTTTCGCTTCAAACAATTCTTCGTCAGCAGCTGGCAGGTTGCCAGCTGCTCCGGAACAAACGTGAACCATGGCAAAACACTGTGAAAATGTTTCTTTAAGCTCTTTGAAAAAAAAATCACTAAAAATCAATGAAGCAAGATAACTTCACCGTTTTTGCTTTAAATGAAGGTGAAATGTTTATATTGTATCCTTGAAAAGTTTCAGAGCAATAACACCATTAGCTTCACGGATGCAGGAATTTTAATTTACATCGATTGATTAATTGAAAAACGTCGAAAAGTGACCTGTCTTTGAAAATTCCTTAAAATTAGGTAAATTACGTTAGAGCTTCAAACAATTTAAAATTTTAAAGAGATTGAATTGCTCCAAATGGTGATGTATTTTTTTTCTTCCTACGTTCACTAGAAACCTTTTTACGGTCGTAAACTCGCAAAATTCTAAACCATGGATAAAACATTAAATAAGTTTTTTTCTAAATTAAATTTTAAAAATCGAGCTTCAAGTTACAACATCTGACCTTTTAGACACTTTGTTGACCAAGTTTCATAGCTGTACGATGGATAGCTTTGCTGTACAACGCCCAAACGCACAGAAGGATATTCCCTTAGAAGAGCGAAAATTCCAAAATAGTTTTAGCCAAGATTTTCAGTCAAATACTCCACTGTGCGGCGTCCTCAACGAAGACACTTCCAGCATATAGACGACTTTACAAGGGGTATGGTGATCGGACTGAGAAGGGGAGGTTGGTCCATACGTCAAATTGCAGCTGATACCTACATGGATGCAAGCACTGTGCATCGGCTGTGTCGGAGATGGTTGGAAAGAGGAAATGTAGCCACATTGAGGGGTGCAGGTGCAGCCAGAGTGACGTCAGACCGCTTGGATCGACGGATTCACCGACAAGCTGTGGCGGACCCGCAAGTCACTTGTACGTCGATTCTGCAGCACGTGCAAGGTACCCTGGATGTTCCTGTGTCGACCAGAACCATTTCTCGTCGACTGGTTGCACGTGGCCTGCAATCACGGCGCCCGCTAAGAAGAGTGCCATTGACCTCACAGCACAGACTTCAACGTTTGGAATGGTGCCGGACCAGAGCGACGTGGATGGCAGAATGGCAAACCGTAGTGTTCTCAGATGAATCCCGCTTCTGTTTGTCCAGCGATAGTCATCGCATACGTGTGTGGCGTCGACGCACAGTGTTTCGATTAGTGTAAGCTAGGTGGACAAAATTCAAGTTCGGAACTCTAAAATTCAAAATTGGGATAATGTCAACAATACACCAAAACATGTTACTTCATTATTTGTTTATGTCTAACTCACTTCCGCCAGGTGAGTATTAAGAGCTGAAGCTACATATCTCTTTGTTTTAGAATAAAGCAATTGAGTTCTAGATCTCATTTTAAGCACATACAACTAAAGCTTTCCGATTTTTTTTATGATTTAATTGTGCAAGATGGGTGTTATTAAAGCTGGTAAGTGCAAGTTTTGCCTAATTAAATTAGTGTATATGATAATTAAGTAATATTAAAAAAAACATTTTAAGATGAACAAAATATTTTTGCTTGTTTCGAAACTTTCACGTGATGGGAAACACTTGTCCCCGTTTGTCCCCGGGCTAAGTTTTCTGTATATAATAGCTGCACATTTCCCATAATTAATAAGACGTATCATAGGAAGCACACTCGAGTACAACACATTTTTTTCAGAGTACTTTCTTTCGAGCAGGGATTTCTAATTTCTTTGAAGAATGGTTGAAGCCCCCCAAAAGAGAAAAGAGCTATATTCTCTTCGAAATCCTTTCTTCCAAATTTAATTTTGAAAACCTTACTTAGGACTCTGAAAAGAAAAGCAGGAAAAAGTTAGCTAATTATGCTTTAAAAAATTCTGAAAAATGGGTCTCTGCGGGAAAATCAAAACAGCGTTTTTTGGCAACTAATGCCAACTGGCTGGACAAAGGCATAAAATTCGAAATTGAACGCTGTGCCGCAATTTTCCACATCATTTCAAGGTTCTACTACTGTAGGAAGAACACGAAACAAATTTGAACACTGATCCATAAATATGTAAAAATGACGAAAAATAATTTTGTCCAGCTAGCTAACATTAATCGAAACACTGTGCAACGGAAGCGTCTGTAAGCCTTTTGTACGTTTACGATTTCAGTGGAATTGATGTTTTTCATCTTGCAATTTTCGATAAGCCATTTTAAATCAAAATGAAGAATAAAGACTGTAATATTGACGATTTTTTAACTACAGTATGTCGAAAATTATAATTCTGAAGAAGAAAGTATATTATTTCTGCTTTTTTAGACACAGAAATTGACGCCTGCACAAAGTGTCATCGCGAATCTTTCTTCGATGAATAATAATAATATTTCAAGTAATATTTAAAAATGCAAAGATAGCGTTATTTATTTTTAACTTACATACTACAAACAGTTTTAAATACTCTTTGTCAAGATTTATGATATAATACTTTGGAGTTAAATATTTTTCATCTTACAACGAAAATAAACTTTCATAGTTAGAACAAATTATCTTTATTAAATGATTAATAACTGATCTTTTTATTGAATCTATTTTGAAGGTTTTCACGAAATTGGCGAAACATGTTTCTTAAAAATGGGAAAACTAAAAATATTTTCTGGCATGCAAAAAATATATTGGTGTAAATCTGCTGATTAAAGAAAAATGTAAAAATCGTCCGGAAAATGTGTAATTATTATTATTTTACTGTAAAAAAATATATTTTCTAAAACTTTGCAGTAAAGCATGAAAAATGCAATGAAGCATTGTAGAAAGCTTTTAATTTAAATTTATTTACAATCTGGAAAAATTAGAAAATACTTTCAGCAAAGTTTTGCCGGTTTCCCAACGTAGGCCCAACTGAATTATTTTTAGTAGGGCCAACAGATTTCAAATTTGGATGGGCCATCAAAAATATTCGTGGTTGGCCCAACAGTTTGCAGAAACGGTTGGGCCATCGTTCGCTTACTGTTGGTCGGCAACCAACCATTCCCCAACCATCACTTCCGTGGGAAACGGTTGGCCAACCATTCCCCAACCGTTTGTGCTACATGGGGTTTAAACGGGGCCGACAGTATGTACTACAAATTTAAATATCAACTGCTGCAAAAGTCGCTTGATTTTACGATTAAAAATTTTTTACTGAATTCTTTAATTTCAGCTATGTTACAATTCAACTGAAAAAAATTAATAAATAAATAAAAAAGATCATAACTTTTTGAACTAATCGTGAATTTTCTACTTATTTGCAAGAATGAATAATTTAAACCTGCTGACTCAAAAAATATGAGTACTATGCGAATGCCCATGTAAAATATATTTTGAATGTTTAGGAAAATAGAGTCTTACTATTGTGTGTTAAAATATAGCAGTAATTAAAATAATAATCCGAATTAAATAAAAACTAACTTGTAATGCTGCAGAAAAAAAAAAGAAGTTTAAAATTCGTCACTTTCAGTCTTAACAGATTAACACTTTTGCTTCTATAGCGGAGAAAATAAAGGCATCAAATATAATTTTTTTAGCATAAACATACTTAATATTTCTTAGAAATAAATAACATTTCAAAAATTGCGCACTTTATTTATGAAAAGTTTTTCATAAACGTTGGTTATCACACAAGAAAGAAAAGTATACTTTTAAAACTAGATTTTATTAGTACACAGATATGGAAATTCATTTATGCAGTACGACAATCCATTGGTTAATAATGAAATAATGTAATATACATTTGAATAAAACAAATATTGTGAAACACACAATTAACTTATTGAATGCTGGCCTTTAATCACCTATTGAGCAGTGTATAAAGGAATTGTATAGCATAAGCTCAAAAGACCAGTCATCGATGACTATATAACATGTTACAATAACATGTTAATGACGTTAATCGATACTAACTCAAATATCATCAACATTAATTACTGCGAAAAACATATGTAACTAATTTAAGCAAAACAAGCAAATTACCTTTAATTAAAGCCGGAATACTTCAGCTTACGTGAAAACTGATTACAGTAGAAAAGAGTTTGGCACACCTTCTAGCATACTGTAAGATCTCACTGGAACAATAAGGCATTCATTTGAACTGCTCACCAATTCAACAATATCTTTAAATCTTCTCAGCCGGTACAATTTCTCTACGCCTAATTTACCAGTTACACATCTACGTTTAATTTTTAAGATTATCATCTCTGCACCTATGTCATGTGCATGAACTGTGTGGGGTAATCATAAAAATTTGCTGAAGTAATATAAGAAAGTAATATAAGAAAACTTTGATTAAAATCTTTTAATATAAACTCATAAGTGATCTTGACATAAGAATTAGACGGAAAGATAGCAGCCAACTTCTCATATATTCTCTCAATAAATTTTTATAGGGAAAAGCTTAAATACCGTTTTAATAATCATCTCGCTTAAGTATTGAGGGCAATACTTAAATGAAGAAAACGGAGTAACGTCTTTTTGAGTGTTCTGATTTTAAACTTTAGATTAAATCTAAAACTTCACGTGATGACACTGAAGCCTAATCTTTTTAATTTTTGGATTCATGCGTTTCATGTGCTCATACAATCTGAGAATGCATCCCAGGTATTTTCAGGTAATTCGAACACATTGGAGTGCGTTACGAAGCTCGAAGATTCCTTATTTCTATCTTACAGTTATCCGGTAACAAGACTAAATTATATCTTTATTAATATTAATTTTTATTTCCTCTTTGCGAATCTCTACTTTGTATTTTTAATTCTATAAAATTGCCAAGCTTTTTAAATTTTCAGTCATTTTAGGTCATCACAAAAATAATATTTATTATCCATACATTTAGAAATATTTTATTTTAAATAAAGTATTTATAGCTTTTTCTAGTAATTGGTAATTGTTAATAACATATCTGTTTAAATAACTCATGGGTAGGCCGCTAGCTGCTTAGTAAAATCATACTTTTGTCTTATGAGTAATTTAATAGGCTCTGAAAAATTAGTTAAATATTGCCAGTTCTATCACATAGCAAAAAATAAATGTGTTTTTACAGCATAATACTGGCAGCGGAGGTTCCAGTTTAAAACTGTAAACTGCACAGTAATAAACTAATATTTTTCAATTTTATTGTTTATTGCTGTAAAATTGGAAATTTAGTAGTTTTCACATTTAACTATTTTCAGTAAAGCAATGTAACGCAATGAAATTAGTTCATTAGTATAATTACTTAATTCCTCGTCTCACTAAGTTAAATAAGTAATTTGACTTTACAACAAATGCAATTTTTTCAAACTTTAAAAATGTATGTAATAATGCTTGACTTTTTTTTTTTTAATGTGGGGAAAAAAAGACTCTTTGCATCAGAAAGGTGAATTACTACTGATAGAATTGAAGTAGTAATGCACTTTCTGAAATATTATTTCAAAAATTGAGGACATAAACCTGATGACCCCATATTAATGGATTTAAGTTATGCGTATATACTACGTACTATTTTCAATAGCAACTTTTTTACTTTTTACTTTTATTTGCCTATAATAAGTGTTTTTATTTTCATATATTCTAAAACAAAGATAATTCCCTTTCTGTAGAGAGGAAATACCATTTCTTTTGCCAAACTTATAACTATAAAGTCAGGACAATTGCTATGTGACATGAGTAAGAATATTAAAATATATATCCTAACAAAAACAGAATAAAGGAGAAATGAACTTTTCTTGCTCTTTTTTACTCGAGAAAAATATTACGCTGAGTGAAGAAAAAAACGTATAAAGTATCAAGTTGACACTTCAAAAGCAGTTCCAAATATTTGCAGTGATCTCCTGATCCTTCCATCAACAAACTCTGACAGAAATACTTTGATCATTTTCGATGACGTCACACGATATGATCTTCGATATTTACTATAGAGGGAGGTATTATATGATCAAAGCGAAACTTATATCATTGCTTTCGATACCTGTTTCAAAAAAAAAAAAAGATTTTTTTTTTGCATAGACATTTAAAGTTTTCCATTACTTTATGCAATAGTGAACGGGAATCATATCTTAAACAATGATTGGAAAATGTGAAGTAGAAATTATTCCATTTGTTGCTGTATATACCATAGAAAAATAAAACAAAAAACAAAATTACTTGATATTGTGTAAAATTTTGTTCACGTCGAAAAGTTACGTAAGTTTATAAAGGAAACAAATTGTTTTAAAATTTGCTTTAAGCAGAAAGGCTGACCACAAGAATCATGTGAAATTTTAACAAAAAAAAAATTCCAAGAAAAGTGAAGAATCAAGATCCAAAAATCCAAGAAAGAATCAGATTTCTATCATTTTTTTAAAATAAGAGCGTGAGTGTCGGTTAAGGCCTATATTGATATACAGATGTTGACCAGCATATCCTAAGAACTTCAGGCCTTGAACTTGCAACTAACCCCTGTGAATAAGCTTAGACCGTCTTGTTTGTTTCAGAAAAACCCAGCAACCGATCCAAATCTACATAAGTAACAAAAGTAGCAGAAACGAAGCAAACACAGACCAGTCATTTCAAGTTCTTCCATGAGGGGGCAAAGGGTGCAAACGCAATGCAATTTCATTGAAAAAAAAAAAAAAAAAACACGCCCACTTATATATAAATACAATGATTTCTCAAAGTCAGTGGGGGGTGGGTGGGGAAATTGACCCCCTGCCCCCTTAAATGACGGGCCAGAGCAAACAATAGATATACTAAAATTGTCTTGAATTATAAAAACTATTTTTTTTGTCTCTTGACATTGTTAACACTTAAATGTTCTACACGTTTCCTGTTGCACTTATTTAGCTCATGAAATTGGAGCTTAGCAAATATTAGGAATCCCAAATATGCATGAATTATCAAAACTTAAAACTATTCCTATGCAATTGAAACAAAACGCTCACTTTTACTTTAAAAACACACGTCCACCAAAAGTGAAAAATAAACACACGTCAATGAAATAAAAGAAATGAGCATGCACTCGTCTAATATCAAACATAATAGAAGGTAGAGTAGAAATAATTATTGTGCAGATGTAACTGAAAATCAACTCTTAGTGAATAATACGAACACAATCAATTTTTGATGAAGCATTTAAATAATCAAATGTCATCAATAAACATTTTTGTTGATCCTAAGTTGGATTAAAGTTACAAAAGGTGTAACTGACGTAATCAATTTTCTAGTGTTCCTCAAACACTTTAAAATTTGACATTTAAAAATATTTCTAGCACATATTTTTCAAACTTTATTTTCGCTTTCTGTGCTATTTTTACTAAATATCAAACTTTCGTCTATGTGTGATGGTATATTGTTCCTTAATTTTAGGGAAAAGTAAGCTAGAATGAGAGAGAAAACACTAAGCTTTTACAATCGGAGGAACTGATATTTTAGAAATAGTATTATTTGTAAAAGTTTTTTTTTTATTTTATTTTGAACGCTATTTTTATTAAATATACAACTTTCGTCCAAGCGTGAGTGTATATTGTTCCTTGATTACAGGGAAGGGGGGGGGGGGTAAGAGTAAGTTTTTACTAGCAGAGGAGCTGTCATTTTCGGAATAGTATTTATTGCTAAATACATACTAACGTGTTTTGACATACGTGTTAAATACGTACATTCGTGTTTTTAGATTTAATACATTTATTATACTCATTTAACAGTGTAATTTCGTTACAGCAAACGTCAAGTGGTCGCTAATGTAATTCATTGAAATTCGAAATTTCGTTTTATTGGTATTCAAGCATTACAGCGGTAATTAAATCAGGTCTGAAATGAATTTTAATAAAAAAGAATATTTCTTGGTATTGGTATTCGTTGTAACCAGAGTTCTCTGTACTTATTAAATATTTTGAATTGAAACAGAATATTCTTCACAGATTAGCGAAGTAGCGTCAAACAAGCAGATATACCTTCTACGTAACATAATTTATCCTAAATTTGAATGCATTCAGTTGATCAAAAGATCTAAACAAAGTTTCATAGTTAAAATTCTGAAGCTTTAAACAGTAATATATTTATTAAAATTGAAAACCTTTAACTTCAACTCCAAAACTTATGTCATTCATTATGTCAGTGGGCTGTATTACTTTTTCTAAAGTTTATATTTGGAGAGCGCATAGATAAGTAAATTTTTTTTTCGGGAATTTAATTATTATCCAGTTTGCTCTTAAACGTTATTAAGTGAAGCTAAGAGCAAGGCCAAAAATAACCACCGAATCATCAACTCGAAAATAACAATATTTCAAAGGAAAACCGGAGCCGCGTAATTCCTGAGGACTGCTGATATAGTAAAGGAGAGTGATTTGCTGCGCCATTTGACATCAGAAGTACCAGCAACGGATCTAATCCACTATTCCTTGCTGCTTCGGGACAGTTAGCGTGCATCGCTTTGGTATGTGCTAGTAAGTAGTGGTGATTTAGTTTAAAAAAATATTATATTGCGAATAATTGTAAATGTAAGTTATAATATGTTGCTGGTTAAAATCTGTTAGCATAAAAATCTTTTAAACACAGTTCAGAACTTCAAAAGCTGAACTTTTTAAAATTACATATGGGGTTAATTAAGGTAAGAAGAAACAAACTCTGCTATTTGTGGCAGTTTTTCAATGAAGACTGGGAGAAACATGTAAAAAATTGTAAGAACTCCTCGTGTTTCTAAGCAATTGCGTAAGAGTCTTCGTGGTTTGAAGATGACACTATGAAAAATGTTTTTCAAATTTTGCTGATCATACATTTTTCTCTCCCGCAAGTCTGCAAATGAGACGACACTGTTTTCAACTAGTTTTTCTTGTCCTGTTGAAAAGTACCTATGCAATTGTTTATGAATTTTACCTATGGTTCACCTAAAAGAGAGATTAATTGGAGGTTAAACATTGAAATTATATTTCCCGTTATCACACCTGACAATAAGTAATTATACTGAGTCAATTCGACTTTTATAAAGCACCGTAAAAACATTATAGTCCAGTCAATCTATGCAAAAAAAAAAAAGAGCTAAAGTCGCACATCACGATGTAGTACTGAATTTTTAATATGTTGTTTAGGTCCCTTAGGGTAGTGTGAACCTAAGTTTGCACTTTTCTAAAACCTGTGCTCGCTGCGAAACTCGCGAAAAACTGCGAAATTTTCGGACATTTTTCAGTTTTTTCCTTTATAACTCCTGAACTATACAAATTTTAATTATAAATGAAACTACCTATTTTAAAGAACACTAAACTTGAAACAATTTAAGCTCAAGTGGAGTTCTGTAGGCCGAATGGTTAATAGATATCGTACTTCAAAAAATGGAGTTTTTTCGCGAAAAGTGAAAAAATTATGCTTCAATCATATTTTGGTGCAAATATCGACAAAAATTCCTAACAGACAAAAATGGACATGTAATTACAGCACATTTAATCAGCTTTCATTCAAGCCCAACTTTGCTCTCTTCCTTTTTTTCTTCAGTTTTACAATTGTGGGTACTCTTTGAACATCAAAGAAGCAAGTAAGAAAAACTATTTGTAATAAAAAAATTTAAATCATAAATTAGTATAGTATTTTTTCAATTATATAGAGGTAAAATGGTACATTACCACATTCAGTACACACGTTTTGCAGAAAAACTGTACGTGATGGATAAAAACGAGGGTCATTTTTGAATTCAGCACACCGAAAAACATGAAGTACATTCAAAATACCCCATGCAGTTTTTTGGTTGCAGACCTGTGTTATCATTTATAATTAAAAGTTGTATAGTTTAGGAGTAATAAAGGAAAAACTGAAAAATGTCCGAAAATTTCGCAGTTTTTCGCGAGTTTCGCAGCGATCACAGGTTTTAGAAAGGTGCAAACTTAGATTTACACTACCCTAAGGGACCCAAACAACATAATAAAAATTTAGAACTACATTGCGATTTGCGATTTTAATGTCTAATTCGACTGGAGTATTATTATATTTACAATTATTTAATGTCAAAGAAAACTCCCTTCTAAATCTCTCTTTTTTTAATAATGAAAGGCAACATAAAAAGGGTATCTAAAGTTCTAAAGTATTCAGAGGCTTTTTACCAGTTGCGTTACCAGCAGTATGCATGAAAGTCATTACAAAAACGTATTAAAATGCAATAAAAAGGAAAAAATAAACCTATCAAAATTGGAGAAAGTAATTTATCATGCTTTAGAAAACGGGTATTTTAAGCAAATATTTAGCGTATTTACTTACGAATAATTATTCTTTCATATAAGTTGCTTGTTAGTTATTAAGGACCACAACTTAACCGTAAAAACCGTTTCCTTCAGTCAAGCACTGGTTTGACCAATTGTTTCTTCTGTAGTCATTAAAGAGATATAAAAGAAAGACTAGTTTTTAACATTTCCTAGTCTTCAGAATGGAATACAAGAATGGATTAAAATAAGAGCAGTTATGAGCGTTTCGGATAGCAAAGCAGCTCAGTGGTTCCCACTATTCATGTTAACTCCTAAACCACGAAAAACACTGCTACGAGTGTCTACAAAACTAAATTGACGTAAATGTAATTGAAGAGGGACATATCCATACATCAGTTAGAAAAAAAGGAGACATCAATATATTTAGGTAACGTCGTTGAGAAAACAAAATGAAGCAAGAAATTCCGTCAAGAACTAAACGAGTATACTTTTTCGTTTACCACCATTAACATTTTAGCATCTAGTTAAAATTTTCCCAATTGTTTAAGTTCTCAAATGTATTTTAAACTTATATTTTAGCATTTATTTCTGATTTTTTAAAACGAAATATACCTCTCTCAACAAAAACAAGTTTTTTTTTCAAATCGGACTCTCCACTCATAAGTTGTTTTGGGAGACTGCTTTTTAAACTGTTCAAAACTGAACGAAAGAAATCTGCCTTTTAGTTCGGGTTCTGCATAGGTCTTAAATTTCCCCGCAGGTGCGTATATTAAGATTTTATGAAAAGTTTGAAATTGAATGAAAATGTGTTTAAATCAAAAAATAAAATATGGGAATGAGGCGTCCTCGCCCAGGTATTTCAAGTAAAAAAAAAGCTCATTCAAAAGTTATAAAGGATACAGACCCGATCTCAAAACCCTACTTTCCAATTTTTTAATTCTTTAGTATTTATGTAATTATTTTATTTATTTCAGCCTTTTTTTGAAGTTAGCGATATTTTAAAGATGCATTAAGCAATTTTCAATATTTTTTTTCGTTTTTCTTTTACTTTAACATGAAAATTGACTAAAAAGGCTCCCCTACGATTTTTCAACACTTGTTACCCTATTAGAATTTGCACTATACTTAAGAACTCTTTGCTTGAGCGACAGTGTCACATTTACCATTTTTACAGCATTTGCAGCATATGTCCAAAGCGTTGGTTTTTTTTCCAAGATTGTCTGCATTTGTGTTAGCGCATATGACACAGGGCTAGAAATCCATCATATAATGGCCTTTTTAAGCTGGAATTTAATAAGAGTTAAAAGCAGGACCAAACTTGGTACGAATTATAGCTTTACTGTCAAGTGACATTCCCACCATGCATCTGTATAATGCTTTAAGGAAAAAGGTAAACTGAAATAATTTTTTTTTAAACAGAAAGTGTTTGGATTCAAACTGAAAGGTTTTCAAAGATGAAAACCATGAAGAAGATACCACAAAGCAGCTACTCTGTTCACTATCCCAAGCAATTGGTGTAGATTTACATTCACTTATCTTCTGGGAATTTTTCTTAAATCGGTGACAAAAGAAGCTATTTTGAATTCTGCTTCGGAATAAATTAACATCTAAAAGGAAACAACATGAATTGCATATTTCAATAAATGTAGGTTTTTGACAGAGAGGTTTCGGCTACTCAGAAAGTACACAAAAGTATGAATTTTCTAGAACTTTGATTTAAAAAAAGTACGTTGTTTATTAGGTCTCAGAGTAGCAGGACGATATTAGTTAAAAAAACTTGCTTCACTTAATATTTTTTTAGGAAATCCATCGTCATATATAATCGTTGTCCGTAATACAGTAATAATTGTGTGTAATTCCATAACTAGAAAGAGTGTTGAAAAAAATACACCAGCTATGAGTCTGATGTCATTCTTTTTCTTCTCGAGAGTGAACAACATCAAGCGTGAGCAAAGTAAACTTTCAGAGACCCAATTGGTGAGTTGCAAATTTGTATCAGGAAAATGTCTTGCGAAAAATTTCCCAGCTATGAGTCTGAAGGCATTATTTTGAATAACATCAAGGTTTCGGGAAAAGTACTATTACATGCCCAGTTGGTATGCTGCAAATTTAATTAAATTGGGTGTTGAGAAAAGTTCACCAGTTCTGAGTCTAGTATTTGAGAAACATCAAGTTTGGTCAAATTACGGACAGTAAGTTATACATTTATACGTATATATTTTTACGAAAACATTTCCTTTACTAAAGCAGTGAGTAGCCGCTCCGAAGCAAGGGCTCAGGCAGGAACATGCATTTCCTTTATTATTTGAATTTTAAAAAATGGAAGAACTACTGTGAAATCAAGGCACTTATAAGCTAATTTTCAGAGAGATTCACTAGTGTTTGAAATACAAGTATATATTTTCTTTACATACATTTAGAAAGTCATATTTAAAGTTCTAACTAAAGTTGAAATGAGCTATTATACTTCCTTTAATACTTTACTAGTACCTTGTGTAAATGTAATGTTTCTGTTTTCTCCTAACCTTCCATCAAATATTTTTATTTTTTTATGCATTTTTACTCATTTTAAAATTAGAAACAGAGCCACATAATTCCTGAAATAAAATTTAAAAATATCCTAAATCTCCGTGTCATGATTTTTCAAAATTCTATTTCATTTACGCTTTCCGAACAACGCACCATTTCAATGCTCAGCATTTGGAGTACATCCTGTTTTCAGTAGCTCGCATCGGCAACCGGATCTTCTTTGTGGTATTGTTCTTCACAAATATAGCTTCTTCCATTGTGGAACTGAAGTATTTCCTTCCTTCTTTTCTCCCCTTCTCCAAAAGGAGACCGACTCCATGGCTGTGGCAAATGCAAAAGGCACTTTCCTTAATTGAGTTTCAGAAAGTTGGAAGATATCAACTGCGAATAAGTGCAGTATATTTTATTTTTTATTTTTGTTTTTCATCTATGTTAAAAAAAAATAGTTATATATAAAAATGTCTTTCCAAATTTGATGGCATTTCCTTGAGATATATGCATTACATGCTTTTACAGTAATGGTGCGTCGCTTTGGGAGAAAAAAAAACCTTTACATCTCATTTTTATCATAAATAGTAAAACAAGTACAAAACAAAAATAAAAATAAAAAATAAAAAAACAGTAGTATTGTTTGCTTTACTAATTTTTTCTTTACGTTTTCGTGGAAAAATGGCGAGTCACTAAGAATAAACGAAATACTAGTGATTGCATAGTTTAAAAACAAAAGGGATTTAGAATATTAGTAGAAACAATTACGTACCTTAACTTCAAATATCAATTTGTTATGCTAATAAATAAGACAAGACTTATGTAGGTGTATAATTGTAGTTATAATGTAAACATACATGAAAAGTTTATTTTCAGAATCTTGAAACAGGAATAACAATTAAATAGTCATGGAATAATCAAAATCTCATTCATTAATTAAATATTCACCCAGAAAATTAAATATCTGAATTAGCTTACTGAAGTTAAAGCCCTACCAAAATTGTAACTATAAAAGAAACATTCACAGTATTTAAATAAACGACAATAATATATATATATGGTTAGTTCTGGTAAGTGCGTCCACGGGGTAAGTGCGTGCACTGGGAATTATATGAATAATGTCCTGAAATGGCTTCTGCAACACATCGACTATGTTAGATTACTGTCTAATGATAACTTCAATAGGTAGAATACAGGCCTGGATTCACTAGACGAAACACAATCAGAGACAACTTAAATGTCTTCAAAAAAACTCTAAAGAAAAGATTGAGAAGGTTTTGTTTCAGTTGCTCTTGTAGTCATACCAAGCAATTGAAATCAAGAAATGCAAGTTGTTTCTTTTGAGTAATAGCTACTAATAACATACATGGGATATTTTGATCAAATACTCTAACTATTTTTTTTTTATATGACGGTACGTACTTTCCCTTTCTTTAAAGTAAGGTGGGGGTAAGTGCGTACCATTATGGTGGGGCAAGTGCGTACCACTATCATGAAGCAGATGCGTACTATTATGCGGAGCAAGTGCGTACCATTATGATGAGGCAAGTGTGTACCATTACGTGAAAAATCCGACACTCGTAATTCACCTATAATTTTGCTTATAACCCTTTTATAAGCCGATTATAAATCCGACGTCATTTCCATCAAGTATTTATATTTACATTGAATGCGGCATAAGATTTCATTATTTATTCATTACCTCTGAAATATATTGGCTTTTAGATAATGGTTAGTAAATTTTTCGTTGAAAATAGCGATCATAAGCTATATACTTAATTTAAACCAGAATGACAAATGAAGCAATGAAATTAAGTGAAACACTAAATAAGGAGCCAACTGATTCAAAAAAAAGGTGGAGTGATGAATAGATTATATTTAAGAAAATTAAGAACACCTTGTGAAAAACTATTTCAATGTACAAGAAAAAAAAGTACAAGTATCATATCATGATCAATTATTTTCTTTTGTTTTCTTTTTTGCTCTTTATTTGGGTTTTTTCTTACTGCTGCTGATTCTAATAAGAAAAATATTTTAAAACCGTATTTATTCAAAAAAAAAAAAAAAAAAACGAATTGTTCACTCAGGTCACCTAACGTCTAACTAATGATCTATCATGCAAATAGAATTAAAGAAAATCACAGGGTTACGCACTTACAACAACGCTATTCCCATCTTACATTTAAGAAGGGGTAAGTGCGAAAACTGGCTTAAACACAGACTGATTAATGTATTAAACCAAAACAAACTATGTAGACTATAAGTGATTATTACTAAATAGAAACAACTTACATTTGCTCACTTGGTCCTATTAAAAGGACAAAGGAAGAATCAACAGAACTCTCTCAATCTTCAAATCACAGTTGTTCGCAAGACACGTGGGATATCACTGATTGCGTTTCATCCATGCAAGAAAGTGCTGATCTCTAGTATTAGGAATTATCCCAAGGCACCGTATAACCTAACATATTTAAATGTGTGCCAGAAGTTTTTTTCCTGCTCACATTCACATAATTTAAGGTGGACGCACTTACCCCGCTAGGAAGGGAAAGTGTGTACATTAGAATAGGTGTCATAAACCAGGTCACAACACCTGTGCTTATGGTTTATTTGACATATTATATGCTTGAAAATCTTAGTAAGGGATCTGGAAAGAAAACTAAAAAAAAAAAATTGTGAGTGCACAAGATTTTTCAACAGAGCAGCATCCTTGAGAACATGAACTTTGAAAAAAAGGGTACGCAGTTACCAGAACTCACCCTATATATATTTTATAGATTAAAAATGCTCTAAACCATAGTGTGCGTTCAACCTGGCTTAAGAAAACAACTACAGTATCACGTGGCGGCAACAAATACACATATTTTAATGCATTTACACTAAAATAAGTTTTGCTTGCTCGACTTTTCCAAAGAGACTTGTGAATGATAATATTGTGACATAAACTAAAATTAAATCATATAAAAAATAGCGAAAATTTAAGAACAGAAAAAAGCCACCTTATATCTATTTCCGTGCATGCTTAAAAATGAAGCGCAAAATAAATGCAAAGGGTTTAGCTAAACTCCGTGTGAAAGGAATTTAGCCAAATGTTACTTTAACCGAACTTAAAAATAAACTTATAGACATCGTCACACTGCAAAAAAAGACGTTGTTTTTACAGTATAATACAGCTAATTTTATAGTAAAAAACTCTAAAAATTACTAATTTTACAGTAATAAGCTGTAAAATTGCTAAGTTTACAGTAAGAAAATGTATACTGCTTATTTTACAGTTTATATACTGTGCCTTTTAGTTTTAAAGTGGAACTTCTGATGCCAGTATTTCACTGTTGCTTTTACAGTATAGTACCACTAATTTTGTCTTAATAAACTATAAAATTATGGTAATGAAATGCAAAATTGCTGTTTTACATTAATAAACTGTATAATTAGCAATTTTACAGTTTATTACTGTACATTTTACAGTTTTAAACTGGAACCTCTGCTGCAACTGTAAAAACAACAGTACATTTTTTGCAGTGTATGTCTAATCAAGTAGTTCAAGAAACTAATTATTCTGTAATAAAACTACGTGTTAAGCATTCCCCAAGCTATATTGCTTGATCGTATTGTCAACATAAACGTACGTCGCTATGTAAGCGCTTTCTTTGCCTTACAAACTCTTTATGCTCAATAGTTTGTAAAAGTTTAAAAAAGCTGCGAAAGTTAGAGGTTCTAGAATATCTGGAAAGAACTATAAACTATAAAGAATGTTTAATTTTTTCACCAGCATTCGAAAGTAAATTTTATCAACTAATTAAAAATCACATATATATTTATATCATAAATAAATAAAACATTGCCATTGCAGCATCAAACAATATTGTGTAATACACTTAATTATATTAAACATTTTTTCAAGTTAATTACATTTGTATAAAATTAAAGGTACCTCAATATAATTCGAAAAGAAGTACTTATTGGGAAAAAAAGTCAATTCGTGTTACAGTGGAATAATATTTGATTTATATAATCCATACTTTTTAAAAGTATAATGGAAAACAGTAAAGAAGCATTCATGAACAACTAAGAACTGAAAATTGCTGAAAATTATTTGAAAGCACAAGAAGCTTGAGTACAAACAAGTGTAAAAAGGTTTGTAGACTGAAAAATGCATTTTCATTACTAGTAACAATAATAACAAAAAGGCGAGTATAATAAGTACACAAAATTTTAAAAAAGTTTTAAAAACCCAACTGTACTTGAGTTATATTAGGCACGCGTTTTCGAACAAGTCACCTGTATGTTTGAAAAGAACTTAAATCGGTTAACCTGGTTAGAAACTGCGACGAAACAGAAACTTCTAGATTCGGGTCATTCCATTTTAAATCAACAAATTTTCAAAAAAGTTGTTGCATCACCATTTTTGATTTTGATGAAAATTTGCATGTGTATTCCTTTTACTTCCCAGGGCTCAAAATAGTGTTCATTTTATTTTAAAAAAATTTACCCTTTGATATATAGGCAATTTTTGTTGTTGGCAACAGCGAAAATCGGGCGTTTTGATGCTTTGTCATATGAACTATAACTTTTTTTCTATCAAAGATTTTGAGCTCAACTATAGCTCATTGGAAAGCTAAGAAAAAGATCTTTTTATATATGCTATCAATAAATTTCAGATTTAAAAAAAATACTTATTTTTTCAAGGTCAAAGTTCACGACGAAAATGACATTTTTTACTACTTTCGAACATTAAAAAACCCATGAAGGGTTCAAAGTAACAAGCCGATTTTTTCATCATATATTCATAGTCATGGTTACTTACTGTATAAAAAAAATTGGCTTGTTATTCCACCCCCTTTATGAGATATGCCCCCCCAAAGTTGTAAATTTTTTAAAAAATCCAATTTTCAACGCTAAAAAAATGCATGTGGGGGGCAAGATAAAAAAATTTTTACATGTGGTATTTTAAGTACTTTTTACCAGCTTTCTAATAAAACAAAAGTTGCTTTGTTATTCAAAGGCGTTTGGCAGATATAAGGGACTGAACTTTCAAAAAATTGCACAAAAACAACACGATTATTTTCATTTTTTTAAATCTTTTTTTTATTTAAATGTAATTATATACCTTATTCTTTGCCTTAAATGCTAAAAAAAGACTAAGAAGAGCAATGAAGAAACATATTTAAAGTTTAATAAGATAATTTAATATTTTTAACACCTGGGAATATAGAATACCACTAAACTTGTCTGATTTTTAAACATCTGATTGCTACCTACAACAGGACTGAGCATTTCTCAACTTGTCCAGGTTTGTTCATACCATGTGGTCATCCTTGTTCTGACTTGCTCTCACATGTGTATCTTAGTTGTCTTTCAAATTCTGAAAGAAGTAGGTTGTTGAGCTAGTGTTTCTGCTGTAAAATCTTGTGAAGCTGATGTGATTTCTTTTCAAGTTCATTCATATTCACAGAATGTTTTGTTAAAGGTAAAAGAAGAAATTCTTTAGAATCCTTAAATATAAATTTAAATTTGTCTTTCTGCATGTAAACTGTGAATAAGTTATGGATAACCCTAAATGCTCCATAGGAGTTTTTGAGAATGATGATTGTAATATTTTAAGTTACAGTAGGCAGTCTACTGTAAATAGTATTTCTGAGTACAGTGATGATGATAAAACTTTACTGCACCTGAGAACTAGGTGTAAAACTATTGAAACTGTTTGTACCTACCAGCAAGAAGTTCCATAAAGGTGGCAAAACTTGGCAAGAAATTTTTTTGCATGGTAGGTACAAACAGTTTCAATAGTTTTACACCCAGTACTCAGGTGCAGTAAAGTTTTATCATCATCACTGTACTCAGAAATACTATTTACAGTAGACTGCCTACTGTAACTTAAAATATTACAATCATCATTCTCAAAAACTCCTATGGAGCATTTAGGGTTATCCATAACTTATTCACAGTTTACATGTAGAAAGACAAATTTAAATTTATATTTAAGGATTCTAAAGAATTTCTTCTTTTACCTTTAACAAAACATTCTGTGAATATGAATGAACTTGAAATGAAAAGAAATCACATCAGCTTCACAAGATTTTACAGCAGAAACACTAGCTCAACAACCTACTTCTTTCAGAATTTGAAAGACAACTAAGATACACATGTGAGAGCAAGTCAGAACAAGGATGACCACATGGTATGAACAAACCTGGACAAGTTGAGAAATGCTCAGTCCTGTTGTAGGTAGCAATCAGATGTTTAAAAATCAGACAAGTTTAGTGGTATTCTATATTCCCAGGTGTTAAAAATATTAAATTATCTTATTAAACTTTAAATATGTTTCTTCATTGCTCTTCTTAGTCTTTTTTTAGCATTTAAGGCAAAGAATAAGGTATATAATTACATTTAAATAAAAAAAAAGATTTAAAAAAATGAAAATAATCGTGTTGTTTTTGTGCAATTTTTTGAAAGTTCAGTCCCTTATATCTGCCAAACGCCTTTGAATAACAAAGCAACTTTTGTTTTATTAGAAAGCTGGTAAAAAGTACTTAAAATACCACATGTAAAAAAATTTTTATCTTGCCCCCCACATGCATTTTTTTAGCGTTGAAAATTGGATTTTTTAAAAAATTTACAACTTTGGGGGGGCATATCTCATAAAGGGGGTGGAATAACAAGCCAATTTTTTTTATACAGTAAGCAACCATGACTATGAATATATGATGAAAAAATCGGCTTGTTACTTTGAACCCTTCATGGGTTTTTAATGTTCGAAAGTAGGAAAAAATGTCATTTTCGTCGTGAACTTTGACCTTGAAAAAATAAGTATTGTTTTTAAATCTGAAATTTATTGATAGCATATATAAAAAGATCTTTTTCTTAGCTTTCCAATGAGCTATAGTTGAGCTCAAAATCTTTGATAGAAAAAAAGTTATAGTTCATATGACAAAGCATCAAAACGCCCGATTTTCGCTGTTGCCAACAACAAAAAGGGCCTATATATCAAAGGGTAATTTTTTTAAAAATAAAATGAACACTATTTTGAACTCTGGGAAGTAAAAGGAATACACATGCAAATTTTCATCAAAATCAAAAATGGTGATGCGCACCCCATTTGTTGATTTAAAATGGAATGACCCATACACAAGTTCAACTTACGAATTTTATTCCTTAGGGGAATAAAAGTTACTTAATACAAAAACTTGTTTAAAAATAAAGCCTCTTATCACACTCTTACTTTGAAATTCTTTTGAAAAAGAATAGATAAAAAAATAAGAAATTAAAGCATGTCACCTTTCTATGAAACAGCCACATTGAAAAATTAATTGTATCATTTTACTGTCTGGACTGTCTTTTTCTGTCTGTATAACGATAGATAAGTACAATCTTAAAAAACATCGTAAATACATGTTGAGCTATGCAAAAACTAATTAGCTAGTTAAAAAAAATACGGCATTTTTCCAGCACGTGCCAGCTCTGTGTGACATTAAAAACATAAAACAAAGGATGCGGACAGTGCTAGCTTTCCTTGCTCGTATTGAGTAAACTAGTTTTTTTTTTAATAAATAAAATTAAACGGCTTTACAAACGTTATAAGTAAAGCTTCTCAAATACGAACATTTTTTTAGAAATTTGTAGTCTGTTTATGAATTGCATTTATAATTTTCGCTGTATCGTTTTCAGATAAATTACGTACCAAGTATGTAAAAACGAATAGTTATACGAATGGAACTTCATGTCTGTAAGTGGTCACGGTAATACATAATTAGCTATTAACATTCGTATTTTTTTATTCCTCTGTTTTTACTTTCTGAATATGTTTTTCTAATATAAAATGTAAAAGTCGAAAAATTAGTTTTCTTATATTTTCTTTGTCTGCGGCATAGCATAAATGCTAAAGCACGCTCCCATTAACGATATTGGTTTATATTTTTTGGGGAGAAACACAACTGTAATTGGGAACAGATTTGTAAACCCTCTGAAGTTGCTAATGGTACTTTTAAGCTTAATACACACTCATGAGGCAATATGTAATAACGTTTGTCGAAGAACCTCTATTATTAAGTCATAATCAACATTTGTGCCCAAATCAAAAGTTATAACTGGTGTTATCATTGGACAAGAGTATCTATTGGGTGTCATGAGTTTCGTAAAATAATTGTAGCAATGAAGAATGAGGCATTGATCGTGGAATCAAATCGTGGTCCTTGGAAATCAAAAAGCTAACATCAAGCTGAATTAGACTCCGATTAAAAATAATCGGAAGTGATAGGACACAAAGTTAAACATTTCTAGCTCTTTTGTGAATGAATTATAGAATTTTGGTAGAAATATAATTACAGTGAACTCTCACTTATGCACTGCCTTATTTGTGAGCTTTTTTTTTTTACTTATACGACGATTTTCTCTGATCCCGGTTTATTCCATAGTAAAATAATGATATATTTATTCGTTAATGCGTCGGTCTAAAATTTAATATTTCACTTATGAACCAAATTTTTTCTTACCATGTAAAATAATTGATTTGTTTTCTTTAAAAAATTAGCATGCTTCTTCAAATGTCTCTTTAATATTTCTTATTTATCGTTCTCTGAAGGCATATTTTTCAAGATGAATTAGTTTTCAGAGCCTGGTATGATTTTATCTGTTTAGCACATCTTATAGAAAACTCGTGTATGCAAGGGGAAGAGAAAGTTCATCGACTGAAACTCCCTTTTCTTATTTGTGAAAACTTGAAAAAGCTCTTATTTTAATTTCAGCCGCAAAAACGATTATCTATTAAGAATTATGTTGAAAAAATAGACTTATTCAAGTATGTTATAGTTTTTGCTTCCTTTTTATCACAATAGTTACATAAAGTTACAGCAATTGCCGTACTGTTATTGATATCAACCTATTTTGTATTGCAACATTCTTATTTATGCTATCACTAAAATGTATGCTTCGTTTTAGCCTTTTGAATAGGCTTTTTCACTTATGCGTCCCTCTCATCTATGTGCCTTTTTCGGTTAGTCTCTTGGGCCGGCGCATAAGTGAGAGTTCACTGTATTTGTTATAAAAGCTGTCTTTTTGACATTACAGAAAGAAAAAACATTTGTACCTTTCACTTACTTTACGCTGTTCGTTCTTCTGAACATAAAACGCCAAAATGAAGCTATTGCAAGGAAATCAAGTCTTTCATATATGAAGGATAGAAACATTGAAAAAATTTATATATTACCCAGAAACAAAATTATGTTACATAGTGTTTTTTCTTTTTTTTTCAATTTGTTCACCTATAACTTATGATAAATCGTGAGGTTACAAGTGAAACACACTAAGTCAAAATTATTAATTTTCAGACTTTTAGTTTATCTTACACACAAAAATGAGCTGTTTCTACTGGTGAAACCCACTAAGTCATATCTTTATTATGCAATGCTATACTAGTGAAACACACTAAGTCGTATAATTAATGATAATTATTAATACCCTCACATTATCATGCTGTGGATAATAATATAAAATAAGCATGCCAGAGTCAAGAATGGTTCGTAATAATCAAAAACTACCATTACTATAATTTAATTTGATTTAATTATGTCAATTCCAAGGAAGTTAAAATAAAAATTTTTAATCAGCGGTTTCTCAAAATCATGTTTTTTGACTTAGTGTGTTTCACTTGTAACCCCATGAAATATAGATTAAAAAAAATCGGATTTTAAAATAATGTGATGTGTTTGTTGACACATGCAATAGAAATGTTACTAAATAACTCTGAACTGACTTGGCATTATCTTAAATTTGACTGTAATTTTGGTCCAAAATTGGTCATTCATCGCCAAGTTAATGATAAGCAATCGGTGGAAAAATAGATTAAAGATATTAGGTAAGTAATCGTTAATTTGAGTATTTTATTACATTTTGCACCGACTGAACATTTGAAACAGAGCTCTATAGCATATCTTAACTTAAACAAGAAATATACAATCATATGTGCATACATCAATGGTCACATGGGTATGCAATGATTTTCTTTTAAATTCTCAATCCGGGTTCTGTAAAATATGAAATTTTCAGTTGCCAATACCTTACGTGTTAATATGCGCAGACGAATATGTCCTTAAAAGTAGTTATATCTAGCTAAAATATGCCCTTAAAAGTCGTTAGATCTAGTTAAAATGTCTTAAGATATCTAGTTGTAATCAAAATTTTATGCA